>DWPT01005619.1:0-12085 GCA_018251895.1 Agathymus mariae mariae
TTTATTTTTTTTATACCCGAAATATGCAGCAAGTTGTAGGGTGCCTAATACTTTTGGCCAAGGCTGTATAACTGTTCAAGATTTTTTTGAAACCGACAAACTACTCACCTAATTAATTGTCAAACATAACCAATCAGCATTTTTGTAATTCTACCAAAACTGAAATGTCATTTATTTTGAATTCGTGTCCATAAGCATTCGATATCTACAGAGGCCAATAAATCGTCAAATCAACCATCGTTAAATCTCTTTTTATAGAACCCCTGTTCTTTATTCTTAGAAAAATAAACAAAGACACCGAACCTTTATTATTACGCAGGGTTCGCTTAATTCACCCCTCAAGAGTTCAACGGCTCCGCCATCCCTGACCTAGTTCAATCTATGAGTAGCTGTATCGGATCTGGTGATAATATTAGCTTGTAACGGTGTGTGTATTGACATACACTATTGATATTTTGATGTAATTGAAGTACTGGTGTTGTATATATGCATACTAATATAGTCTATATATAGTATCTGCATAGGTAGTTACTCTGTGTAGGTATGTCCACAGATATATAAATAGTACAATCATCAATAACCGCTTGCTTACTAATTAGCATAAAAACATCAAAAACTAAGCATGTAATTTCTTACATGTAAACGGTGTCGTCATGGAAAGCTAAAGATTTACACAACATATCATGACTTGCCACCTACGTGATAGGAATTGAATTATAAAAGAGCCTTACAAGTTGGAGCCTGGCACCAACTCGAGTATGCTAAAACTGATGCCTTGCGCTATCTATGCTACTCCATATCTGTAAGCGGAATCCACAACTTGACCACACTGTTAACAAACTTGGTGCAAACCACTAACGAACCAGTTTACTACGAGCACAGTCTTGATTCTTAAACCCAAATGTTTTTAAACCAAATTCTGGTTGTCATCGTTTCAAAGTGTTTACCGAAAGCCTTCCGGCAGAAAACGTACTTACTTTTGAGGCTAATAGTCACTATATCTTTAAAAGAGTTTTTAAATATAGTTGCTGCAGACATTCATGCAACCTGTTGTGAAACACGACACTATACATTTGGCTATGTATTTTACTTCTTTAAAGATATGAATCTCTAATCAAACATTACATATATACATAAAATATACACAGAAAATCCCGGCATCCGTTCAACGGCAAAAATTAAATTGCAGATAGTAAATTCTATTTTCCTAACCGCGTTTGTAGCGATATAAATTAATGCATGCTAATTCCGTATCGACGAGTAAAAATGGCCGCCAATAATATTGGCGCCAATTTTATTCCCTGTCAAATTGAGCGCGCCACAGATTACATTTGCGATGTGAACTATAATGGATACGGTGATAGATCTTAGTCTTGTTAAAAGCTGTTGCTTCTGAAGACTCAGTGGTACACCTCATGTATCAATATGTTCATACGGTAATTAAATACAGCGTTGTATAGAATGTATTGAATATTGAAGTTCTTGAGTTATTTATTTAATTGTTACAAGATAAACCTGCAAATATTAAATATTTGATTAAAAAAGTCCTAATAAAGACTGTTATTAATTAAATTACGGAAGTTCAAATAAAATTTTAATAATATCTAACATTTTGAACATAGTTCAATACTCTTCTGTAACAGTAATCTCGCTTTACCTGGTGGTTTCATTCAAAACAATATTTCCTATTAAAAGATTCTGATTTTAATAGGCTAAGTTCTACGTAAATAATTAAACAAACAATACAGATAGCCTTCATCTGAATTTACATTACATCTACAAACATTTAAAAGGTTTCATTTAAACATAAGATTATATTAATCTGATGCAAAATAAACTCATATCATATTATTTAGTTTATCATTTTATTTTAGTCTATTTTATTTTTTTCTAAATTGAAGAAGTACTAAGCTACATCAATTATTAAGTTGATTAGATAACACTTTTTAAATGTATAATATAACCTACAAGAGCCACAGCGTGTGTATTTTGCAATAATTATTGTAATAAATAATAATAAAACGAAATACTGGCGACCAAAGAAAACCGTTGCGAACTAATTAAAAACATCAATTTCTCTGCCAACGGGGGAATATTTCAAACGCACTCACACACGCGCGGCCCACCCCCGTGCACACACACGCAACACCCACACAACAGTTAAAAATAAGTCCCGACCGATATCCGCATGAGAGAATGGTCCGGAAGCTGCTAGCTCGCAGAACGTGGTAACCGTCTTCGCGATCGCGGAATCTAAATGCATTGTAGGAAGTTACGAGGAAAACTTATTATGTGGAAGAAGTAAATTAAGATTATTTGTTATAATAAAATAAAAATAAAAAATAAACATTTATTTACGACCATGTTTATATGTTAATTAATGATTCTTCTGCACTTAAGTAATTATGTAAAATGGGGTATGATTTTGTTATAAAATTATTCGGCATTGACGTAAAATCCTTGCAATAGGTATTTGAAAGCCAATATTTAAATCGATTTTAGGCAAAATTTAAAACGAGCGAATGACCAATTTTTTGTATAGTTACAGACTTTATTCAGATCTAGGAGGATAGAAGAAAACCTGATTATGTACTTATTATACATTCAAAATTTTATACTTTCATATTTTAAAACTTAATTATTTTTACCTTAATACTACGATGTTACGTACAATCGTCAAATTAAGAAATAATTCTCATTAAACATGCAGTTACTTGGTTTGCGCAATCACCCAGCTCTAGAACTTGCGAGGGGGTTCTCAAGGAGGAGGGGGGTGAGTTATCGTAAATTGATCCGCGGCGCGCCCGAATTTGACGGCGATTGCGAACGGCGGCAAGATATTGCTCGTGTTCCTTTTTTAAAAAATTATCATTCATTGGCAACTTTAAATTTGTTCTGTTGTTGTTTGATTATCAAAATTAGAAAAATACAGAACTCAACCATTGCACTTGAAAAGTGCTTCAGTGTAATAATTATTTAAATATGTCTTGTAACCTGCAACACGCAAAATTGTTTTGCGATTTGTTTGTATATTTAATTTAATGTACAAGGTAATTTTAAGACATCATATTGGAGATGATGCCTATTTTACATTTTCAGTACCCTCCCGCTAAATTGTACGGAGCTAAACGTGTCTCCAATTAAACACGGCTAACAGTAAGACCCTTGTTAATGAAGTACTCATTTTAATGACACTTGTAAGCTTTATCTAATGCGAATGAAACCTATTAGGGAGGCGAATATGGTTATCATCATTGTAATACATCATTATAAAATTAAATTATGTAGATAAAAAAAACGTTTCCACGCTTGGACGACAGTAGGAGCTCGTTTTCACCGCCCAGTTTAGACAGCGGTAATAGCAGCTCTAGTAATATACTTATTTAAGTAAGTATTCTTTAAGGTACTGAGTATCGATTCACAGCTTAATTGATTGAAATTTTATATTCGAAGCAGGTCAACCTTATGTGTAGCTCCTACGTAGTCAACAAATCTGCTAACACAATATATCCAAGGCATCTGGCATACTTTTACTCACGCGACAAAATACGATGGCTCCCGAACTTTTCGCCTGTTGAATACTGCATCCCTGCGTCGCTCTGTAATACGGTCTGTACCTATTTTATTTTTCAAGTAAATTGCCGAAGGACCATAGATAATCGTTATGTTACCATCTAGAAGCATAATTGCATCAACATAGAGATAATAATATAACTAACGCAACGACAACAAGCTAACAATAAGAAGTCGTGTAATTTAAACATTTTTCTAATAATATTTACACTATATTTCTATATGTGTTATATAACAGCCGTTTGGCTCAATTAAACTCACATCGAATGCACATGGCTCTATAAGCTGTCTGACATTATACGTCACACGAAAAAAATTGTCGGGGCAACGTGATGAATTCAAATACTTATTGCAGTATTCAGGTAATTTTAAATTCAAATATCTCGTTTCTAAAAGTATTTCAAATATGAATACATCGTTGGACTGTGTGACAATTGAATATTTTAAATTATGTACGTTTTTGTTAATTTTTTTCATATTATTTTTTTTATTAAAATTTCAAATTTATTTTGTTAGTTTTACTTCTAAGGGAATCAAAGTGTATATGAAAAATTTGAATTAACTGTCGTCGTGTTCATGGTTGGACCAGCCTGCTCGCGCACAGAACAATTTCCTCGTGAATTGGTCGGATTTACCCGAATTCCATTGCCCTATATCCAATAGGACGCTGGTCAAAGAGTAACAAATACACAGACGTCAGTTTTGATTCTCCGAATCCTAGTACGCTTTTTGAAATCCAAATGTATTTATACAGTGAAACAAAAATGAAAATATTAAAATTATTACATTCGTAGGGCTCAGATCTACAATGTATGTAAAATGACAACTATTAAATCATATTACACAAAGAAAGGTGAAGTTGGTACATAGTTTTGTTCCCAAAAAGTACCAAATAGTCCATAATTAAAAACTGAAGCATTAGGAGCACCGTTTATTATTATTGAGGAGAACCTAAAAACACAGAATGGCTTTTTACCTAGTTAAATTAAAATATATATATAAGTATCCTGGCAAACCTACTCAAGTGACATGAAAAAAATTCGAGCTGCTTATGCACTTGATTGAGTGCATTTATGACTCGAGTACAAGGCGTCTTGGTCAGCGTGTCAGTCCGTCAGCCGTTACTACTAGTGGTGGCGGGCAGCGCGGCGCCGGCGCCTCCATACGTAGCGCTCCGACACGCAGAGGTCAAGGTAACTTAGAACTCTTGGATAAGGGACTATATGCCCAACCACCATTTTTGCAAACAAAGTGGAATACACAGCCAATGTTCGCAACCTTAGCGAGACGTAGCCATCGACAATGTCGAACACTTTTTATAATCCGATATAAACTGCATTTCTGGAAGGTACGACTTGAATCATCCGTCTAAGGTGATCAGTGACTGCAGTATGCCCCTGACGAAATCTCTACTGAGTTCGGTAGCTATGCTTGCGTTCGCACTTGCGATTGCACGCCGCACTGAATAGCTCTCGTGAAGAACTTGGCCGGTACTGATCTATACCCACTAACATCCAATCCTGCTCTTCTCTCAGGAGTCAAATATAAAACGGGATATCTTTCTTCAATTGGGATTTTTTTCCAATTTAAGACACACGTTGAATATTTAGTGAAGTGATTCCCCGAGCATTACCGAGTAATAATTGAAAACGAATTCTAGTATAGCGTCCGGTTCTGATGAATATTTTGGCCAAAATGTTTCAATGTTGTTTTCACCTCCTCCAAACTGAGCTAATTGAACGAGGGCATTGTAACGTGGCGTCAGACTCTATTGATTTATATTATTTGTGATGATAACAATTAGGTACTAAAAATCCTTAAGAATTACCATTTATAAATAATTCTAATTATACCTATAAATTCTTTTTATAAGTCTTATTTTCCTAAGTATGTCTTTATCCAATATTTCATAGTTAAGTATAAAAAATATTTATATTATAAGGATATGTAAGGCATCCGTTGTATTGATGTAATGTATTCAAATAGATAATAAATGTATTCTAATAGGGTGATTGCAAGATATTTCGAAAACAGGTTTTAAAAAGTAACAGAAGAGCCGATAACTCGCCTAACCCCACTTAACTAAACTAGTACTGAAGCAAATCCGGTTAAATCTGGTTTAATTTCCATGACTTTGCGCAGTACAAACATTTACATAATCTGTCCCAAAACCGAGTCCGTTGGAGTCCCGCTGCGAGTGCGGAGCTGTATTTGTTGGAGACCTGTTGCGCGGGCTTTGTTTTTGTTGATCGCTCCGCCTGAATGCAGTAAAAGGTGGACAGTATGATTTTTCTTTCGTTCCCCGTTTCTTTATTGTACCTCTAAAGATAAAACAATGGGTGAACAAAAACACTATCTGTTGAAAGTTAAGGAGACACTGGATGACTAGACTATGGTAAAATAATTTTCAAAATATTTCATAAGATTAAGTGAATACAATAATTTTAGGTTGGATGAGTTATTTTCCTAAGACATGAAATAGGACAAAGGCCGACGCAATATTATTTTGTGGTGATTGTGATCCTGTGGATTACATAAGTGTAGTTTTTATGACTGACCTGACTGGAAATAAAAAGTTAAGTAAATTTTGCTGCCATCTTGAGTTAGATACGAGAAAATTATCTGAAGCGCTTCACTGCTTCATAGGGCACCATAGAAACAAGTCGAAACTACGAAGCTTGTAGCACTAAATTTAAATTAGTAATATTTTTATATTTTTAATATTTATGTGAGTGTGTGAGCGTTTATCTTATTTAGAACAAAAAAGTTATTTTTAAAATTTTCGAACTAATTATTATGTTTTCATTAAATGTGATGTAAGTTTACCGATCTCTCTGTTCTGTGCAAAAGTTTCGGCGAAACAAGTTTATTACGTCACGTGGACGTACGTTGTTTCAATGGCCAGATATTTCGGCTACGCTTGCAAACTAGCAAGCGGCGCCAAAACACCCTTACACCGTACATAATAAGACTTAACCCGGTCTGAACATTGCGTCACTGTGCGATGGGACAACTATTACCGGAAAATCGGCTTGTGCTCGATTTTCAAATATTTTTTTGTTTTCAACGTTTTAAACGTCACATATTTTTTCGTGTGATGCCGCTCGTAGCTCAGTTTATTTTGACAACGATTCCAGTAAACTGCGAGAGGACGAAACACGGGAGCGATTTAACCGTGAAATTATTTTCAGTTGCTTAATAGATTTTTCATTGCTGAAGTTTATTTGATTGACTCATTTTGTGAGTTTGTTTTATACTTCATTTCCAGAGGAACCAGGAACAGTAACAGCGTTAACTACGTACTAAGTACAGATGAATTAAAAAATAACGTGCTTGCAAAATAAAACACATGTACGCGTGTAGTAACTTATGTAAATTTCAAAAATATATTCAGACGAATTAAAAGCTTCTTTCTTTTTTCAAGTCGAGTAGGAACAAAGTTTTCAACGTATATGAATTTACAAGCACTTGCAAAAGGGTTTACAAACGACAAAACAAACAGGAAATGGCAATCTGTATTTGTACACCCATTTCTAAATTCAAATTCGCAAGTTACTTATGCAATCATGTATCCGAGCTTGTAATTCTAAATTTAAATTTAAGGGGATCGTAAAAAAATACTTAACGTACGTTATATACATAACATATGTACGGTAATACGGTTTAAAAAAAGAAGCTCGCAATAAAAATAAAATAAGATCGGGCATCGATTTCTGAACGATGTAAAAAAATGTATACATTACTTTGGTATTATAAATAGTAAACCTTTATTTTAATATGATTAGGTAGTCAATACATTTATTTTACTGTAATAAATGACAATTTTATATCACAAGTTTAGTTTCTTGACTTTTATATTACAAGTTTAGTTCCTACCTACAGTGTCAATTTTCAACCATTCCCATTTTAAAATTCAGATAGCCCGTCAAAATTTTCAGCGAGGAAGCGGTAATAAGAATCGAAGGGAGTCCCTAAAATCTTCACGACGCTTATCCAAGGGGAGGTGGGGGAGAGGGTGGTTGGGTTTCTCCGCGCCTGTGTGAAAGAATGCTAGGAATCAATACAGCTCCACATTAAATTGCCCTGGGGCGAGTCGTTTGGACACCTCATCTAGATATTTTGCCTAACGCTCGTCTTGTATTCAAGTGAGTCTCGTGTTGCAGTAAATGTACTTACCCAATGTGATATGGATAATTTGACAAGTATGTAACAATTTTCATATTGTATTAACATTAATACAATGGATGCATAATGCTTAAATAAAATTAATACTGAAATAAATTAATAAATCTTTACATTAACCCAGTATGTAGTTGGGAATAAGGGCAGATTAAAAAAAAAAACGATATGTTAAAGTTGGTAAAATATTTAGGTAAAATATTTATTAAAAAAATATTATTTTTAATATAGATATTTGCATATTCAAAAATGACTCTTAATATAAGAATTTCGTTGTAAGTTTAAAATTAATAAATTATTGCAGTATTTTTTAAACAGAAGTTTTGTCCAAGAAATGTGAGAAATTAAACATGGCTATTTTTTATTTTTATTAAAACGTTGACGACAATAACTTTATATTTTTTTATTTGAAAAGTATTAAATATAACGTCAGAAAAACAAACTATAAAAACTCAGTGAAACGAAAAAAATTATTTATTATGAAAAGTTTTCTATTATTCGTTATCATTTCACGATCAATGATTGAATAACAACTACGACTAATAATCCACATTGTTGGTGGATGGTGGACCGAGCCCAGCAGTGGGACAATATAATGATGGTTGCTTAAATACGCCTTCAAAAAAATCCACGTAAGACGGTTCACAGAGCATAATAAAAGAATTTACTCGAAATGAGAATCACAACTTTTAAAATCGATAGACTACGAAATAAACGAATAATCGATAAAATTAAAGGGTTAAAGTTGGAGTAGGTTAATTCAAATTGAAAACTAATAACAGCATATATTTCATCACAGTCGCAACAAGTGCCTACAGACTGAACCGCATACCTCACACATATAACTTACTGGGTACCGATGCCTCCAAGTTTGATTCTACAGAAGACAAGATCGGTGTGTGCGACAGATCGGGCAACTGATCCTTCAACTAATCCATAATCCGTTTCCCATGACCCACGCTAGAAATGTTCCATCGAATTTTTGCAACGCTGAATCTGTTGTTAGATGTTTATTCCAAAATCCGGTACTCTTAGTTGCAACGCAGTTCGGCTTTTGTTGACGTCTCAAGTTTGTAAAAGATGAAAATATCAACAGGTTAACAATTGGGAGAAATATTTAGGAAACTCCAGTCGTCCTTGAGTAAGCCAACTCACTCCTCGTAAGTGTTATAGTGGTAGCTTCCCTTCTCATAGAGATCATTCGTTCTGCAGATAGTCGTCCAACGACTGAGCATGTAAAATTCTCTGTCTGCCTGGCCAGCCACCACCCTTCTACAACAAATTTTAATATACTTTATTGGTTTGACATCTAAGTTGAAGAGTCGATAATGTCGTTGGCAAACTTGCATTGTCGGTGACCATTAGCGCATTTATTTTTAACATCAAAATCTTTAGTATCACCAGTAAACAAACGTCTCAACCCGTCTCATTCACCTGATTTTCAGTAACCTACTTATAACAGTTTAATTGTTGTCCAAATAGACAAAAACAATCAAGACTTGGTCTGAACAGAAACTTGAAATAAAGACAGAAATGAGCCATCACAGCTGAGACAATAGCAGGAAGAGGAGTGGGGTAAAATTGGTCATAATGAGTGTCCCACCCCCCGACGTCCCCTTTGGGTCAAGCGGCGAAATAAAATTTTAAATTGAAGCCGTGAAAAGACAAAACGCAGAGACTGCAGTTAGGCGGAGTACACACTTGTGTTGTCTTCTAATTTTAATGTATAATATTACGATATACACGAAATAGTAATAAATGAATCCATAAAAACAGTAACGGGCTTGGGAGCCAGCCTTCTGTTTGAGATGAGTAGGTTCCAATCCATAAGGCAAACTTCACAAGGAACTTACATACCTGAGAGGTTTCACTAATGTTAAAGAGAACTAGAAGTACCAGCCCAGTTGAGGATTAAGACATTTATGGTTGTTGATGATGATGATTGATATGCTTTATTATTTTCAAGATCCTTTCATCATAACATTGGTGTGTAAGCTGTAAATCTAGATTCCGAGCCAACCACCTCAGTTCATGGTGCAATATACGTCATAGCTTTGCCGTTTAGGTAGATAAATTTATAGTTATATATTGTTTCCATATTAATATGTGTAGGTTTTAATAGTTAAATAAATGTCACTTCGCTTAGAACATAACTCTTAATTTCAAAAACTAAGTTTCACTAAAAACAATTGCAAAACAAAGTCGCCGACAACAAATTCGTTCAGACAAATTATTATATTCGAATCCCGTTTTCAAAGGCTTTGTCTCACAAATTGTTTACTTGCAAAGAGTCAAAGTTTTGGATCCGGAGCGTCCTAATTGCGTTTATGTTCGTGAATATAGTTAAAATATAAAAGTAATTTGTTTGTCAACTATTTTGAAACTTGTTAGGTAGGTACTTGTGGTTAGTTGGGTACGGTTTTTGGTATTGAGGCATAAATTATACGTGTTTAAGGCATAACATGTGGCAATAAACGGAGAATTATAGGATTACTCATGTTAATGTATCTCCTTCATCTAATAGACCCGATTTTCCCCAAAACATACGTAGCTCAGTAACACAGAGTTCAGTATAAGTACCGAAAACTAAGAAATTCTGTTTAGAAGGATTAAATTTCGAAAGAAATGTTTTTTTGTAAAACGAAATGTTCAAAAGAGTGATACTCCATACTCCCATCTGACCTCCGAAACTATACAAATTTCGGAAAAACAACCGTTTAAAAGTCTTCCAAAATAATTTGAAAGAAAATCTAAAAAATAAGAAAGATTTGTCATAAATACGTTTACATTACAGAAGCGGTACCAGACAAGTCACACACGAAAAGTACAATCTATTGCATTTCAGTTTGGGTGCACTAACAAATAGTCATTAAACATCAAAATGAATAATTCAGTATATGACGGAATATAATAGAAAATAACAAAATAGTAGTAGGGTAGGATAAGAAGATAGGATAGGACACGCTTTATTGTACACAAAATCAACTAACGAATTGAAATTGATACACACTGAAGAATACAAAAATAGGTGTTATCGCTATGATAAGAGCTATTTGTTTTATCTAAATTAAACAGTCGCAAAGTATTTTGAGCTCCCGATTGAATAGAAGGCCTGAGACCTGCAATGTACCAGCTGTTAGTCGTGATAAAGACCAGAGATATTATGGAGCTCCGTAACCGTAACCGAAACTATCGGATATCTGGCATAAAAATAATCCGAACCCGTAACCGAATCCCAAGGGCAGAGTCTAAATGAAACATGTTACGACAGGTTCTCGCCAACCGATAGACTAGCCGAGTCGCTTTTTAGACTGCTTTAATTATTTAAGTCAATAGCTTTTTCTGTGATTATAATACTTAGAACTAAAATCAAATCTTCTATATACATTTTTTTGCAAGTCTTAAATAATTAACATCCTTAACCGAAATCGTCGAGGACACGTCGTGGTATGCACGCGTCCTTACCTCAAGTGACCCGTGTCTCTCACGAGCTAAATTAAAATCATAGCAATAATTTCAGCTTGAATTTTAATATTTTAGTAAAATTTCCGAGGAGCATCCACACCGCCACAACATTTATATGAACTCGCACGAGACTAGAAACTAAATTAGATATAATCCAACTGTTTTGTTTGGGAAGCCGTGAACAGTTAGAGAAGTTATTTTCAAATAGTGTTACAGTAAGATGTGTCTCTAATTTATCTTTAAATACAAATTGGATTAAAGTGGAATTTTTCAAATTTATAATTTAATTCTGATGAATAAGTTTGATGGCAGTGATCCTGCCTTATAATAAAAAGGGCGTGAATTCTATTCCGGGTGGGGCAGACTTTTATATTTTTAAATTAGTATCAGCAATGAATACTTATTATCCTCTTTATGTAATTAGTCTATAAACGAGCAGACGAGTCGCCCGTTGGTAAGTGGTCGCCGTCGCCCACGGACCTCAGTAACACCAAAGGTACCACGGAAAAGTTGTCGACCGGAAATAAAGCAGCGAATATTACTGTCTGTTCCCGTGGTACCCCTCTCCCCTGTGTACTGACAAAAGAAACATATCCATATATTATAAATAAAAAAGATCCTGACAACCCTGTAGCCCAGTAGCTAGCCTGTCTGTTGTGTTAACCCTGGTTGTATATCCCACCGGAAATTCAAATACATCAAATATAATTTTCTAGCCTTAGATGCTTCATTTCGATACCTACATTTCTAATGTGAAATATTAGGGAGAAAAATTACCCTTTCTTAAGGTATTATATTTTACGGAGATATTGAATAGTTGTATGTCGAATCGACCGCTTCCCCGGACGGGTTGAGGTGACTTAGAGTA
>DWPT01005620.1:0-12084 GCA_018251895.1 Agathymus mariae mariae
CGTAACTTTCATGTACATCGAATACAGAGAGAAAAAAAGGGAAAACGGAAAAAGGAAGCTACACCCTTTTTTTTTTTTTATACAGATTAATTACATGACAGATTATGTTGCGTTCTCAATTATTTCCAACAGGCACCCATCCAGTTTAGAAGACAACAAAATGGCACATATTGCTGCAACGGGTGCAATCATTCTCATTACGAAAATTTCAAATATCACATTGGTTCAACCAACTACCTACTACCGGTAATAAGATTATTACTATTGCTAGGAGGTCCCAGTCTTATCGCGTATGTACAGTCGGTGGCATGGCGAGACGGTGACGCAATAGTCAATATCGTACTAACTAGTTTCAGGAGTCTTCTTCATCATAAAAACGTTCGTACTACTAACACTCAGCCACTGATCAGGGTCAGCGGATTGCTCTTTTTATGGTTCTAGCCGACGAACTAGCAGACGAGCCACCTGATGGTAAGTGGTCACCGTCGCCCATGGACATCAGTAAGACCAAAGGTATCACTGATACGTTGTCAGCCAGGAGATGAGAAGAAGGTAAGAAAGAAAATACACTACATGGTCTCTTGCACTAAGCTTAAAACTGATGGTTATGTAATTACTTATAGATAGGTAAGTGAACAACATTGTCCAACTTGAGTTGTAAATTAACAATAACGTGGTAATAGTTTGTATATACATATAGACATATTAACAATATTTATTTATACCCTTTTAATTCATCGAACATATAAGAAAGTTAAATAATATATTGTGTATCTGTTTAGACGAAGAGAGCAGGTAAGAAGACAAATATTTTGAGTAAAAAAAAATACAAGACTGGTGTATACCAGAAGCCGCATCTTATTTTACTCAAATGCTGATTCAACGATAAATGACTCTTTCGAATATTTATGTTCTCTCTCATTTAACTCCCACGAAAAAGCTTACTAAACCAAAAAAGTCTTTTCTTTTTTACTGTTTGCCCCTGTGAAGATTCAACTTTCATCCACATTATAATTTCATTTTAGCAAAGAAATTGCTTCCGTTGATAAACCGATTCGTGGGCGTCACGAGGGATCCATTATTCAAGATCTTTACTGGACTGATCTGTAATCTAATTGGAAAATAAACAGTAGTGAAAGAAATTTACAATATTCTTGGTATAGGTTCATAGTTCCATTCCACTATAGTGTAATTCTGCTAGAACCGTCAAACGTTTTAGTAATTCAATCACTTCGTTTTAAATGTATAGAATTTGCAATTGACCTGATTATAGTATTAATTATCATGTGATAGACCGCAACAGCATCTATGGAATTCTAATATAGGAACAATCGTTCTGAGAAAACAAATATTATTGTTATTAAATATACATATATAAAAAGCCGTCATAATAAATTGGAATTTTTAAAAATCATACCTACTACTTACTATCAACTTATTATTTGCTGCATTCACTTTATCAGAAATACGCCTTAGTTGTACAAATGGCACCCAAATTCAAAACACTTTATTTTTCTTAGGCACTTAATAAATTTCAGTTTTATATTTTATTGCTCTAGAGGTCGAGTTTCTTACTACTGTGGATTAGAGACATTTATTTATTGCAGTAGCTGCATAAAATCATTCGAAATTTGTTTACTACCCTCCTCATATAATTCCATACGAAATTGTAGTGCCTATTTTCCGAAAAGAAAAAAAATCTAAATTTTGATCTAAAACTAACGTTGCAAATATATCAAATGTTATAATCTATTCTCTAGTAACCATCTGATATTTACGCAGACAAACAGCCAGATAGACTGACAAAAACAAAAACATAAATAAAACTATTTTGCACTCTATATACGAGTATATCGATAACACAATTTATGTACATAAAAATTTTAAAAATCATTTAGTTTTCAGATTCGAATTCTTTACAGGTTTATTTTGGATAGATAGTGTGCCTTGTTTCCTTTTTTATGGTTACTTTTTTTAACACGCTATAAAAATAAATCTGATTGACTTTTACGATGCCCGCACTCTCCCTCACGCAATATTAACAGGAACAAGTTAAAGCAATAAATAAGGTGATAAGGGTATGCTGTAGCCGAGATCTCGATAAAATATCTAGACCGGCAGCAGAGCATGAGCGTGTCTTATTATTTATATGAAATACAAAGGCTGTTTACGCCGAAACGCCAAACAATATGCTACAGGCTACCACTGCTCGAACTATTTAACTATTTCACATTTTGGTCATTCATACCACATTCGATATTAAAACTGTACTGTGCTGTTGGTAATATACTAAATTCATACTACGAAATTGCATTGAGTTTTCATTTTTTCCTGAAACAATAAAATTTAGCAATTTGAATTTGTAAACGTCAAATAAAAATGAATAGTGGTTTTCGAGTACAGTTGCTGTAAAGGTCGTATGTTAGTGTCCTGAACTAGTTATTAGTCCGTGATAAAGTTAGTATAAATGTACGTCCAACCGTTTTCGTTTTCATCAGGGCAATCCGTTGTTAACCACGTGTACCCTCGCTTATTCAATAATTTAACTAAGCACCTCAGTTTTCTCTTTATTCACATATACCCAGGTCATTCGTTTCCAAATTGCTTCACAACAAACACATTCTCTTACTGATGTTCAAACAAATAATCCTCTCATCATTATTTTATCGTTATTTCTGTTATGGCAGAATTTGTTATATCTGAATTCTTTAAAAAATTTACGCGAGGTAAATCACCGCTTGCTTGAATTCAATACAACGATATTAAAATTGAATATCAGTTAGTGAAGTTATTCTTAATATTGTGTATGGATGAAAAGTAATTTGAAAATATTTGTTTTATTATAGAACTATCAACCTCCCTTGACATGAAACTATTGGATCTAAGTATAGTTATTTGGGACCTAAACCATCGTCTCGATAAAACAAATAACTATATTACTGTTAACTGTGTTGTTAATTTACAAAAATTACACCATCACTAATAGATGCAACAATTTTGACATATTGATATAACGTTGCTATGTTTTAAGTGTATTGTTAAATTTTATTTTACATTACGTAAAAATAGTTTGAAGTTGACCTAATCGATCTAATTGCATGCATCACACTATATGGTTTATTTAAAAAATATGTGATATTTTAGTTATCTATTTATTCCACACTAGCAAAGTGCCTGCTACACCTCACACTTAAAAAAAGCACCTGCATTATAACCTGCATATTTAAGGAATGTGTTTTTCTCATTCTGTATATTAAAAATTACAATATTAATTTATAACTCTTTTATTTATTAACGGATTCCAATAAAACGAAGTTTTAATATTATGAGTGATGGTTACTGGAATACGTCAGTGAAAACCAGAACGAAGATAGATATAAAAGCTAGACAGTGCAAAAACCAAAGACGTCATTGCTCCATCCGTAGGTCAGCAAGGTGCATCGCGAGCAAGAGAGGTTGCCTTGGACTCAAACATTATTGGACCATTTACCTACACCAAAAAATTCAAAGGCAACCTGTCCCGACTATTATCCTATATCACTTTCCCAGACTAACCTCGATCGTATAGATACGATAGATATATCGATACTTTACTCCAAATAAATTCAAAATATAATAAAACTTTAATTTTATTACCAACATGAAGCGTTTACAACTTTTTTTTACATAAAGAAACGAAAGCATCAAGCGGTAAGAGGCCTGACTGATGAAAGAGTACCTACCTGAGAGTTACTTACTCTGAACAATTTATTACGGGCACTTAGCAACCTCTCCGACAAACGCTTTCTTCAAGTCAGACAAGTACACTTACTTGAAACATCTTGAAATATATATTTGTAATTGTATTTACTCGTTGTCTTTACGAGAAAGTGGGCATTAAATAATGCTACAACGAATTCAGTAGAGCTTTATTCAAAGTTTTTGCACATTTTAAAGCAAATATTAAGTAACATTAAGTCGATAACTCTTGGATCAATTTACATAAGACTCAAAGCATTTTCGAATTTAAAAATCAAGGAGAGAATCTAAGACAAATTTACCGGGACTTTATTCCACACTCCATGCATAACCCACGTGTACAAATTGCAGATCCTTAATGCTGTTGACATAAATGTGCGCAGACTAATGCAACTCATTTATAGTTAAGAAGCTAAAGAAATTAAAAGCGGCGCTGGATTTTGTGGCAAATGCTATAAAAAAGTAAAATTATAATAGGTTTCTTGGCATCATGATGCACTGTTAGAAGGAAGCGATGTAACCGCTGCTTATTTAGTTTTCTGCAATATTTATACGTGTATTTAAATATTTTACGGTTGATTTTATTTTCAGATTTGTAACGTTCATTGTTGACATCGTCTAGTTGTATCACCAGTAACGTTGTTCTACGGGCTCGATAAATTAAGTTTTAATCCAAAATGACCGGAGCTCCATAGATCTTAAAATCCACTTCTTTCCTTAAGAATTGCTTATACAAAAACAAGATCATTTTGATATTTCATAATTGCCATTTTGGCCTGAAAATATTATTCATTTGATACGTTTGTTCTTAACGCTCGCAGCTTAAAGCAAATTAGCTTAGACCATCGTGACTCATAGTCATAATTTAGTATCCATAGCATATTGCTCGTATGATCATTTCTACTGTGAAACGGTGTTGCAGTATCTATCTAGTAAATGGCAAAAAGGGACGTAATCAGCTGAGACCGCTGATTCCCAGTACGCCCGTTGCACCTACTTAAAGAAATATGGTTGATGTAGATAACGTGTATGCCGCGTGAAATATTAAATTAAATAAGTACTTACATATATTAATACATGATGCACCCAACGCCATGTGTTATTCCATTTCGAAAGCAATAAATGATGGATATTGGGTAATGGAGGGAAGGATAAGGATATATTTAAAATAATTACCGTGAAAACGTTACCCTTTCGTTATTTTTTGTCTTCCCTGAGCAATCGTACCGACACGAGAAATTTTTATACCGCCCTCCATTACCATCTCACCTCACCAACTATTTTTGAAGTTGTTCTTGATTTCGCTCGCCTAGCGCTTACAATTGTCTTATTCGTATAACCTTTGTATACAAAATAAAAAAATGTTTATAATATGCGTGTATTAAAAGGTATAAGTAATTTTTGAGTGAATTTAAGATCAATTTACGTTATCATCTTTATGACTGTCGTACCACCGCCACCACTTTTATGTTACGACCACACCAGCAGCACTACCACACACATACACTCCTACAATAAATGAGTGTTAAAATATATATTCAACAAATATATAAATATTTAATAGAATATCAAATCGAGTACATAATAAAACAGACACGGAAGAACAAGGAATTATGGATATGGAGAGTTAGGAAATTGTTGTTTCGGAAAGAACCAAGATCACGCGAAAGTCAAGTCGTGTCTTGATATATAAGCACATTATTAGTGGTTACACGGCAAAAATAATGATAACAATATTTTTGGACAAATTATTAGTTCAATAACAACTTAAATAATCGACCATTTCTAGTGTGAACAGATATGAAGGAAATAAACACATTTGTCTTACATGTGGAGGGCTTCTTACTTTTGCGGTGCTTGCCTTGTTTTATTACTTCGATTGAGAGGAAAACGTTCGTGGAACGTTCCGTAAGGCATGTTTTTCCGCTATCGGTACGGCAGAAATAACGTCCCCTAGAATAATTTTATTTTCAGTTCGTACAATGCCGCAGATAATCCCCCGACTTCTGAAGAAGAATTCTGTTTACTTAAAAACTTATGTTTAGTACTTTATTCATTCATTGATTCGTTACAATCCATTATTGTTCCATTACCGTGTTCAAGTCGCCACTCACTATACAAGCTAAGACCATAGTCCGCCATAATGGCCAAATGCAAATTGATATACTTGATACACCTTTCAGAACATTACATAAAATGAGATGACTTAGTTATTGTCACCTAACGAGTATAACCAGGGGCGACAGTGCCCAAAAATTCTAACATAAGCTATTAAAATACACACAATACAGAATAGAATTATGAATTTACTATTAATTTAAGTAAAACTTATAGCTCATAGCACTAAAGCTTATGACAACCCTTAGTTATCGACCAAATTAAACTAAGTCGGCTTCCATGGGGAGTTCAATGGGTTAACTGATAATTACAATTTTAACGGAAGTGAATAATAGCATACGAGTACGCAATAATAGATAATATGTACATTGATTCAACAAACAAAGGTACCTGAAGGAGGTATCAGATGTGACAAGCGGCGCGTATATGTCACAAACGTCCTCCAATCGAAGCAGACTTTGACGTACGTAACTGAGAAATTTCAGATCCAATTTAGATGCCGAATCCGATGACTTTCCCGCGGGAAACAGCTTTATTCATGGAAGGAATTTTAACATGGATGGGAGAATTCGGTTTTATATTATAAATACATTACTTGAGAATGTAACGAGCAGAAGTTGAAGCATATGTAAAATATGGAAACATAAATAAAAGTTTAATCTTTTTCATACTTGCGGTATAAATATCTCCATCCATCCTCGAGTGTAAACCATCTTCTCAGTTTAAGATTCATCCTGCTGCACGACAGATAATATCGAGTAGTCCCTGCTGTCGGCGATGTCGGAGTGTTACTCGTGCGTGGTAGTTTCCTTAGGTTTCACCACCAACCTGAATAATTGTTTTGTGTATGTGTAGTATTTCAGTTGAAGTGTAGATGAGCTGATGGCGATCAACGGCAATTATGCTTACCATCTGTACGATCTTTTATCGGCTATTAACTTAAATATATATTTTTATTTTCCAAAATTCCTTTCTTTTGAAATATATAATAATCTGTTTCATTAAATTGTTTTGAGAACTAAAAGCAAAATGTAATTGACGTCATTAGTTAACATAAAGAGCGGTTTAAAATTGTCTATTAAATATGTGATAAAAATAATATACCAGCTTTAACAGTTTAGAACCTTTAAAATTATTTTCGTTGATAGTATCAGGCGTTACTTTGCGGAAATTCATTTTTATTAAATTAGTATAAATTTACTTTGCAACAATCCGCAAGCACAATGTATGATGTTATATACTTCTAATCATGCATAGAACCTCCCTCCCACCCACGAAGGAAAACATGTATTTATGATAAATAAAAATATACACCAACATATATAGTTTTTAATATTGTTTTCTGATACAGATTTTATTTTCACAGAAAATAAATATATTGCATATATGCCACTATTATTGTGAAAATAAGTAAAGTGAAAACTTAAAATTATATTATATAGATTGGTTTCAACTTAAGCTATAAATTAAATACGTGTTACCTCAATATCTCCAAAGATTTCGATTGTTTAATGGAATAAGCATTGGCATTGGACTCGGTAATACCAAATTACCAGAAGAACTTTCTCAGAATACATACGTACGTTCGAAATAACATTAGTTATTTATTATTTTCAATTGTGAAATCTTGTTTGTAATCGTCCTTTAATCAAAGTAGTCAGCTGCTCGATAGTCCGTAATCATCCGTTATAATTACATTGCGTAGAGTGTACAACAATTGCATGATTAAATTTCCCCATCTATTTTCTTTCATTGGACGACTAGACAAAGCGATACAGACCTCGTTTTTCACTTCATAATTTTCTATGCGTGCCACGAAGGTTTGAAATAGCTTACCCGCAATTCCCATTCGATTATAATGTCGATGTCATCAACCCAACAGTGAATATACTTATATAAAGTTAGTGCGCTGTTTAATCAATGGCTAGAATGTCGCTTACCAGACTTTTGTAATCAAACATTAACTTATAGGTCAAAAAGGGCAGTTACTTCGATGGACATAACGTAAGACATAATGTTCGATTACAGAATCTTATTAAAAAGAGAAAGTCAACCATATACCTATCACGTGCTATCTGCTAGTATTTAATAGTTTTTTGTCAACTAATAGGAACATCTTAATCTGTTCCAGTCGACTCGAAGTGAAAAGTAACTATTTTAACAGCTTCCAGCGTTCAATAATCTGAAAGTGTATGATAAGCATCTAAGGTTTTTCAACGAATATTTCAACGTTATCTGCTAAAATGCACTTTGCATAAATAAGTTTACAACACGCAGTATAGTATTCATAACTATCTTTGAAATTGCGGTTTGGTGTTCACTTACCATTAACAGACCTCATCCGTCAAAGAGAAAAAAATTACAACTGATGTCAGAGGTAGATAACGAAAAATATTAAAAAGTCCATAAAACAATAATCAAGTTTCACAATATATGTATAATGTCGCAACAGTTTTATCAATCTGAGCCCATAAACAGTTAGTATGTTTGTGTAAACTTTATAAACAAAGGGTTGTATCACCATCACTAATTAATATAAAAAACTGTTGCTATTTTAACCAATAATACCTCAGTTAAAAT
This sequence comes from Agathymus mariae mariae, assembly GCA_018251895.1. Lineage (NCBI taxonomy): Eukaryota > Metazoa > Arthropoda > Insecta > Lepidoptera > Hesperiidae > Agathymus > Agathymus mariae. Next base: position 8,437 of record DWPT01005620.1, read on the forward strand.
GCTTATATTGCATTGTTAAATTAGAGTACATGGGATCCAGAGACTAAGAGTTTAAAACCAATGAGACGCTTTATATCCCGCTAATTCTAATGATTATTAATTTATACTGCTAATTCCAATATCAGTCTAGTTACTTGCATCACGCATAGTCAATCAGCGGATGTTCCTAAAGTTAATCCAATTTAACCATTTATAAATTTGAATCTCTTTGAGAAGTAGAAAAAACTAAATCCTATACCATTAGCAACAGTACGATAGTATTAGAGCCTATTCTGGTAAAACGACCACCGACAATATTCTCAGAATATTTTTTATTGTTTTGATATTAATGACATATTTTAGATTTTAACGTGTTGATATAAATTGGATAAATCCCCATTTCATGTTCAACAAAACGAATAGGTATACACTGAAACCGCGTACAACGTATACAATTTTGATGATATGTTTGAAGAACTCTGAACTTTAGCCTACATATTACATCATCAAGTGAAAGAATGTCACCAATATCAGTAGTGATTCACTGGCTGATGCCATGCCAATCTATTGGCCGTTTCTTTATTCACGTGCAATGGAATTATCGTTGCAATTGGCACAAATAATTCATACACATAACATATTCTGCAAATATAAAAAAAAATGTGGCAATGATAAATTAAAATGATACAATAAATAAGAACAAAAGTCAAAAGCTTATTTCTATTATTACAGTGGTAGAGAAGGTTACAATCATCTTAAGGAAAACGTATCAGTATTTTCCTTTTAGTTTAATAAAATAACTGGTGGAAATAATATTATTTTCCAATTGACCTGGAAGAGAAATACCACCACTAAAACATCCATTATAAGTGCTGAGTTCGACCCTTTCGATCGTTTCAAGTGCCGTAACTAGAAGATCCAGCTTAAGTACTAAGAAAATACGTGGAAAACTACGGATTTTCTTGAATTTTTCAAGAGTTTCTTTATTTAAAAAACCAAAGCCAACTGTAACAAAAAGCATGCATCTAAACCAAAGCTTAAAATAACACAGACGTCACAATAAACTCGATCAATAATGCTCAAACACCAAATAACATACTTCAATAAGCCGGCTAAGTTTCTTAACTCATCGCTCCACATCTAAGGCTCCGACTGTTGTGTAAGTTTAATTAGAATTCCTACATATGGAAAATGTACCTATCCAACCGTAAACGTTGTTTCCCGAAGTACCCATAACATAGCGATGTGCTAACGAGAAAATAATGGCGATCGACGCAAATGGACTTTGATGCCTCAGCATAAAATTTTAGGTGCCTAAGAATATCAATGAAATACTCAGTCATTAAACAGAAATGTAAACGAGAAACGTTGTTAATTGAAGTATAGTAGTAATACCTATTAGAGAGTAGTTAAGAACTATATATGATATTAAAATACTGTCAAATTTGATATACACATACATTATTAATAAAACTATAATTTCCCATAAAGTAGACTACCAACAATATCATGTACAAGAACATTAACCAGATCAAATTCCAGGTTCATTTGACCTGATAAATTTTGTTGCGTGAATTAAATATATATTTTAGTTTTGTAATAACTCGTAATCATTTTCACTATTACTATACTTAGAAATCAATTAGTTTAGTTCCTAATATATGTTTGCTCAGTTGCGTAGCACATGACCCTACTAAAAGATCACTGCATGTACATAGAAATAATTTATAATTAGGTAAAAAAGTATTTTTATATATTTAATCATATCTAGATACATAACTAAAATTCGTTTATCTTTTTCAATCAAGTATACTTCTTGTAAGTTTCTTTAAGCATTTTTTAAATCAAGTTTAGGTGACAAGTTTCCGACTTGCCCAGAAGACACATTTGCTGGACAAAGGAAATTTTGGAAACAGTCCAGACTTCCGGAAAACTTTGTAAACACGCTGAAGTTGGATCGATAAAACTGACTTCATTGTATTAACTTGTATCTCATGCTGCTATTCCAATAGTTGTATGTAGTATTCAAAGACATAAAAAAAATAACGATTAATGAAATAATTAAAATATTTTTTGTTAAAACTTAAAATCTGAATTTCACAAAATAAGTAACGGTAAATTAGCATGATCAAAGTCAAACAGACAAAAAAACAATACAACAAACATACCAAAAAAAGAAAAAAATTACCAGATAAATTTCGACCATTATATGAACTAATAAATTACACAAAATAGTCTATCACTAAAAGATTCTCTATTTTTTATTTAACTCCGTTACCAGCTTATCTCAAATACTTTACACTGGCAGGTTCCCGGACTACATAACAAAAAGCCACACTCACAGACTATACGATTTCCTAAAAGGGATACGAAACTCTTAGGGAATAAAACAAAATCAAAATAAGGGGTAATGCATTTCGGACCCTTATAGAACGTATACTTTACCTGCTCCCAAACCAACTCTATTTATATTGTTAAACGTAGAAGCACGCATTGTTATCTCTAACATAAAAAATTACGTCACATTAGGACCACTTCGACCATTCTTCTATAGTTAAAAGTTTTTAGTTATTTACTTCTTATTTGTATTTAAAAGGTTACGTCATGGAAAATTCAAATAGAGATGTTTTCTTTTCATTGATTTATTTTCATGAAATACGAATAGATAATAGAAAAATGGAACAAATAAAAAATTTCTTAAGTCGAACACGCGGTGGAGTTCCGAAACGATAGCTTTCTAATAAGATTTCCCATTTCCTGTTAGAAAATTATAAATCAAGAATTGAACAAAAGAAAGATAAAGAAAAGAGATAAAAATCCCCGGTGGTTGTGTTAGTCTTTGTAAGGCTTAAGAATTTAAAGAAATAAATAAATAAATGTATATAAGTTTACATGTAATCGATTGCGCTCATGACATGTAGGTATGTCATTATCATCATTAACATAACAACCAATATTGTCCCACTGCTGGGTTCAGTGTCCTCACAATGAGAAAATTTACGGCCCTAGTTCGTCACGTTGGCCGTGTGTGGATTGACAAACATGACATACCTTTAAAAACATCATAGATAACTTTTAGGTATTCAGATTTTCCCTGTTAATTATTAAATCACATTTAATTTGAACATTCAAACTACTGTTTAAGGTTTAAGGTATGAAATATAAGCGTTCATCTAACGGTTTCATGTTTTCATCAATCATAGATAAAAACAATAATTAAATCCTGAGAACTATCACCATTATTTTCTTCGTTTTGTTTAAATGGAATTTTACGTTGAATTCTTTACGATGTTATTATTTTCTTACCTTCGCTTTATATTGTTAAATCTTAAAGCCTCTTGGTATTCCTGTAGGAATGCTCTGCAGACGTCTATCTAACTTTTTCCTAGCCAGCAATTGTTACTATTTCTTCCTTATTTAAATGCATGGCTTAGAAGAAGGTAGACATAAGACAGGGAAGAATGATTTTCTTGCTGCCACGTGTAATTTCTCTCAAAGAAATTTACCTCTATTTAAATATTTCTAGAATTGTACATAATAAGGTTCACGAACCAATATGTAATTACATATTTTTAACACGCTTTTATTAGCCCGGGTTGTATGTCCGTATGTATGTATGTAACGGAATCTTTGAACATAATTTTCACCAATTTCCAGAAGTCTGATTAA
>DWPT01005621.1:0-12084 GCA_018251895.1 Agathymus mariae mariae
ACGGTTTCGGATATATTTTTATTTCGGATATCCGGTAGTTTCGGTTACGGTTACGGAGCTCCATAACATCCCTGGTAAACAGATACTATTCCCGCTATTCCTTAGAACTCGCGTCGGTTCAAACGGAGCCCGGCGTCAAAGTTTTGATTAGTTTCATCGAGTGGCTGAACTGTTGCTGCAAGGTCCTGACACATCTCTAACGAGTCCGGCTTCGAAGAGTAATTGAATTGAAATTTCGTTGCAAACAAAGAAGACATGGCCCGAAGGAAACTGGAATACTCATATTTGGAATCTTGCCTCGACCGGTCTGAAATTCCACAATATAGCGATATAATATAGAGATATTCTGGTTGCAAAACAATCAGGGAAGATTGGAAAATATAATTTCAAGGAGAATTTATAAAGTTATTTCTGCCTACACACAAAATATAAGAAAATTTAAACCAATAACTAACCAAACGTGAAAAGGCTTCTAACGTCACTTGCAAAAGCGAATCGCCTGAAGCTACTCTTTAATCCTTTAAACCGTTTGATCTGTCAGGACACTTGACATATCTTTGTTTAGACTTACCTTCTTTGCGAGTAGGCCGGCAGCTATGCCAAGGGTAACAGAGGAAGTCATTTTGACGGCGCTTTGAGCTTGTCGGCGGAGTTACGACAGCGGGGTGTCACTACAATTTCGTTTTGGTTTACATTTCAACCATTAAACGAATCCGAACTTTATTTACGCGGGAAAACGAATAAGATAGTTTAAAAAATAGAATACAATATTATTTAAATGTGAAAAAACAAAAGTTTTTATTTATTTAAGAATCATGTTGCTAACTGCAAAAAAATCTCTAAGCCCTCATAAAACCTATTTTTTTTCTCGTCATCGAAACTAATAATATCTAAATACCAATAATATGTAAACTAATAATTAATTCTTATTACAAAATTAAGTACCTACTTCTAACCAACCTTCAGTTTCCGCATAGTTTATTGTCAAAAGCCATTTGTTACCTCCTGTTTAAGGTGATGAGGATGCATCTTAACAATATTTAATGTCCTGTTTACTTTGTCTGACGTATCGATGTTTAGCTAAGTGTGTTTTTGCACTAGCAGTTTTAATTATTATTTTTCTTTTTTATTATTGTAGTCTTTTTTAGTATACTAGTATTCAAATTTATGTTTAACTTTTTATGTATTTTTAGTAGCAATTGCAAAATATACAATTTTCTTACACTTAAGATATTAGATATATAGTATAGTTTATCTGTAGGAAATCTATGATGTTTATTATACATAAGTTTTATAAGAACCCATTGGCTACGTTCCAAACCCAGGAATTTATTTTTTTGGGGTCCCTCCCCATACTAGGATGCAATAAGTCATTATAGATTGTGCAAGTGCAGTATATACCTGGTTTAGAAGTTTGCTATTTGCTATAGATTTAAAATTCTTGAAAAGCCAAATCAATTTTCTGATTCTACCACTCAAAACGTCAAGCTGAACATGCCAATGAAGTTATTTGTATTAAAATGTTAAAATAAAGTAACATGATAGGTATAGAAAACATTATAAATACAATAAAGTGATATGGATTGTATAATATTATTATTTATTAATTAATTATTCATCAATAAAATTAACTTAGAAGGGAGATGTTTTTATTCGCTTCCTATATTTCGACCCAGTTGCATGGATCGGGGTCAACGAAAAGGAAATATTGGCAACAAATAAAAACGTATCGTGAGTACCCGTAACATAACAAAATTTATAAATTTCGCGATGAAGTTAGTTTAAAATCATAACTTAGAAGGAAGTAGCAGTGTTAAGTGTCACGTGTTCAACGTTTGTAGCACATTGCATGAACGATTTTATTGTTGCAAATACAACTTTATAAAAAATCCTTTTTTTATTCTAAAAAAAAAAAATTAATCACCTAATAATAAATGCTCTATTTATCTGTTTTGTGTCCTTGCTGTTATCTAACATCCAGTACTTGTTTAGATACTTTTGTTGATTTTTAGTACCTAGATACGAGTTCTTGAGAGATCGTACTTGGGAATTACATATCAATCTGTCTAAGCAACACTTCAACATTATCTCAGAAATAATGTGATATAATATATATGTTATTATAATATAAATGAATTTCTCAATGATAAAATATGAGCCTGATTTATTCTACTTCTGTAAAAATATGGTAATTTGTAATGCCTTGACATTAAAATATTATTTGATAGTTTAATAATAACTTATTGTACCTTCCTTTTTTCTTTTATTTTGTTAATTTGTACGCTAAATATTGGCCGAGAAAGCGGACACGTTGCTAAAACCATCTCGTTTGTAACCTTACTTCATAAATAAATAAATGAGTTAGGTATATTCGAAGGCAGCCATCCAAGGTTACAACTGAGTCAGTTTTATGTTAAAATCCGTCTTCACGACATTTCGACATATGTTAATATATAAAAACCGCAAACAAAACTATCTTTGATCGCTCCTCATCAAGTATTTTATAAATGTTTCATGTTTACTGCTTCCGTCAACTAATGACATACACGTATACATATTTATGATAAACACTAAACAGACTAATGGCAATGACTTCTATGATGCCAGACCATTGTCTTGTAGGTGCTACGTGCTGCGAGTCAACGGTGCCCTGCAGGTTGAAAGATTAAACCAAATAACCGAAGGTACCGTAAAGTATGTATAGTAAAATAAAATCCATTTGTCTGTGACACAATTGTTGCAAATGATCGTGACCATAAGATCGTGAGCTGCTCGTGAGGCCAATCATAATTTATAGACGATACTTAGATCCTTGTAGCGATCGTTATCAAATAATCATGATAAATTAGCTTTCAGCTTTATAAGTAAACGTTACGTACAAATCGTACCTCAACGAGGCATTGTCGTTTATGTTCATCGGGCGTTTCATGTTTTCTCGTTTATTTTTTTACAATTATCTAAATAGGATTACATCCACATGACGACCTCATAGCCTGCCTGCTGAGCGAGGGGTTCCGGATTCGGTTCCCGGCCAGAGTAAACATTTATGTGACATAAATGTTTGTTTTCGGGTATCATGACATGACATATTTGTGCATGTCTATGCCACCCACAACACAGGGAATCGTCGTGCGACGGAGTGAGTGTGTAAGCGTTTATTTTAAATATTTATTAACGATCATGGCCTGTATAAGGTAAAAAATAGCGAAATCTAAATATGTTCGCCGGTTCCGTATGAGACGTGCACGCTCGGAGAGCCAGGCCCACAGGCAAGTTTCAAATTTTTTTTGTGGACATCATTCCGTTACAGATTTGTTATGCATTAAGTATTGGTTATTGGGATGTGATTAGCTCCGTTCTTGAACCCAATCCGACCTCCTTGCACTTGCTGAACGACGGACAGGGATCTCTCCAGAGGGTAGATCTCTTGTTGGAGGAAGGCGTAGTCCGAGGGTCTGCTTAAATTGTTAAATGCTTTCTCATTGTTTTCTCCAAAATAATCTAATTTACTAGACTTATTTTAATACTAGCAAATGCCTTCGCATCTCTTCGGAAAAACTACCTTGCGCGTAAAAATAGCATCTGCATTGTTTTTCTCGTTCTATACATTAGAAATACAGATATTAATTCATATTTTTTTTTATTTATCGACGGCTTACAATGAAACATGCTTACTGCAATACATATAGTGAAAACCAGAACGAAATCGGTCAATCCGTTTCTGAGAATAGCGGAAACAATGCAAAAAATTCTAACAACTATTGTTTTCGGTTCTATTGCGTCAATAAAAGCTGCTAATAATGTTTTTTCTCATACATCGTTCTAATTGAGTATTGTAGCGCACACACGACAAATATGCTTTACTTAGAATCCGAAGTTATTCGAAATTTGTTTATCGGTTTCGGTTACGGTTTCGGATATATTAAACTAATGCTGTGGCTGGAACCGCCCTTTATTTTCATCTCCAACTGTCACATCTTCTAAATTTAAAAATATTGTTTCTTAATACACTTAAAGCAAGTTCATAGCAATAGTAAAAAAATAAAATAAAAACATTTATAGGCATCTCCTACAAGTATGTTACAGTATTTTTACTATGATCACTAAATACATTGTTACACACCATGCACCACGTAGACGAATGCACGACGAATGACGGGCGCGGAGGTCCGGCGCGCGCGGAACGAGTGAATGTGAGATCGGTGCGTGTTACTTTTTTTTTTGTGTTATGTCACCAGAGAATAAATAACGGTTTCTAAGATATTTACATGTTTCCTTAATAACATATCTTAAGAAGATTTTGGTCGGAAACCGTAAAAGATATTGATGTTACAAACTTGTTTTTTTTTAATCAACGTTATTTTCTTTTATTATTAATACAACCGGTCGCTGCGTCCGTTTCTAAACGAAGTCCTCTTTTGTATGTCCTTAGTGTATGACGTTGTGAGGCGGTGCGATTATAATTGTGGCCGATGACAGAAACAGTTAATTAAATTTCAGGTGACTATGTCAAACCAAAAGGTTGATTTCATATTTTATTTTTAAATATAAATGGCCGCCTTGTGACCATTATCCCACGTTGAAGCGGCACGGTGGCATGTTGTTTTGAAACGAGTAGCACCATCTATTGTGTTATATTGGTAATCATTTACTGTCGACGAACAAAGTCGAGGTTTAATGCTGTACCTAGTAACTATAACACGAACGGTCCTTTAAATTACACCAGAGGCTACCGGAGGCCACTGGAGGCCACTGGAGGCTACTGGAGGCCAGCTGGGAGAATAATAACAATAACCATATACAAATTTTATTCTTTCACTTTCTCGATTTTCTTCAACCGACTCCGTTCCCACTTCTTCTGCGACAGTTTGAACGCGGCCACGTCCAGCTTGGCGGCGACGAGCCGGCCGTACTGCGTACTGTTGAGCAGGCTGCTCTTGTCCGACAGCTCGGCCATCATCTTCAGCTTCTGTTCCGGCGAGGCTGCCTCGAAGATCGCTTCGAAAGCTCGCGAGCCGTACTGGGACAGCGCCAGCTTCTGATAGTAGCCCTGAGTGAATACAATATTCAGTATAAAATATTTTAATTTTTTTTTTTTAATGTAATATAGCCGACATACCTCATACGACACCGTGAGATTGGGGGGAGTATTGTAGGCCGGCCCAATACGGCACAAATAATAATGCAATGGCAATGAAGTTGTATCTATAAACAGAATATTCATTGGAAATTTCAATGTAGGTTCACTTTCTTGACGATGTGAAGACTAAAACATATTTTTTTATGAATTCTTTGTCCGTCTGTCTATCTGAACATGTATTACACTGAAAGTACTGACAGATTTGGAGAGTCTTGGCACGTTTAGAACCTATCATAAGGTTATTTAGGATACTTTTTATCCTGGGAAATGAATCTGTTCCCACAGAAATTTCCAAGGCGAAGCGATGGCGGGGTGCTAGTTTATTAAAAAATATATATATATTAACAATAAATGATTCCAAATCTTGCCCCTTCCTGCTTCTGAGCGGGTTTGCCAGGTGTCCCGTTTTTTTCACCTATTGTTAAACCCGTTTCGATTCATCACTAATCAGGACACCTGCCTATATATATATATATATATATATATTTAAACACAAAATAGATATTGTTTATGTAGTTGCACACCTTCAACAGCCACACGAGCTTGTCGCGCGCCTTGCTGCCCACGCTGGCGCTGGTGCAGAACGCGTCCGCCACGTGGCAGCCCTTCGCGTCGCTCAGCACTGTCACCAGGTGGTCCGGGGGCAGCTCCAGGAGCCCCGTCACGACCTTCGCCGGCCTCTGGAGACGGGGTTAAGGGTCAACGTGTGTGTGCCAAGGTGTAGTAAGGTTCTACCCATTCTTGAGCGCGATGTGAGAGTACCCCGTCTATTCTAGAAAGTGCGAGTTACTCAAATCAATCAGCATTGGAACTCAATGGAGAACTATGGAAAGGGCTCATTGGTGACGCAGATCTAGTCGGAACCAATCTGCATAGCATAGAGCACAGGCGCGGGGTTGCCAGCCTCTCGGTTTTCTTTAGGATACATTTTGGAGAGTTTGCGCAGGAATTGTTTGAAATATTTCCCCCATCGCCGTTCCTCCATCGAACAACTAACGTACGGCCGGTGTCCACCCTTACGTAGTGAACGTACCGCCCGCACGGACGGACGGCGCGGTCATCGTCCTCTTTTGTCCCGCGTCGGTGTTCGCGGCTACCTACGATGTGAGAATCTTCAATATTTAGTGTTACGTGCACCGGAGAGCACAATGGGCTGTCGGTTTTGAGCATTGGTTTAACTTATATACGAGACCTTCGAGCATCGAAAGGGCTTCCAGCTGCTCATTAATGGCGGCGATCAATCTACCTCTAGTAATTCACTGGAGCTACATATGCTACATACTCGGCGGTGAGTTCACATCCACGGTCTATAGTGACCATTTAACATTTGACCCACGTCACCTACATATTTATCAATAATAAACTAGTACAACATATATATTTTATTAAAATGTTATTGGCGTATCGGTGCAATGAAGATCACAGAGAGTGATCAATAACTTAGAGCCGCTGTTACCTGGAAGCTCAGCATAGTCTGCAGTATGACAGAGCCGTGGATGTTGGTGAAGTACTCCTGGTGCAGCGTGTTCACGTCCACCCGCTCCAGGGGCAGCAGCCGCAGACACAACACCGGGAAGTGCTTCTGGTTCTCGGGAGCGGAGCACTGCAGGGCCACTTCCAGATGCTGAAATGGGAGAATCTCTTCAGTAGAGCAACTCTTGGATAACATAATTACAATAACAAATTAGCCTCCCTTTAATGTTACTTGTAAAATGTCAGTATAAATAAATAAATAAATAACTGATTGCAGTAATGGGATAATTCTGGAGACTTCATACCAGTAAGAATGTCAATGAATTTACCATGGGCAGTTCTGTTAATTCTGTCAGAATTTTAATTATAAATTTTTGCACCACAAACTAGTCTGATTTAATTTTTATATGTTACAAAAATGTAATTTTATACTTACTAGTATAAAATAAGGTTAAACCGCTATAATATAAAGACTACGTATCTCACTTGTATATATTGCATTTGCTTGGTTCGTATCCTGAGACAGGCCTTGGCCAGGGCGACCAGCACGCCGGTGTTGCCGCACGCAAGCAGAGCACTGAACTTACACGACAGCTCATCGAACATCGGCTCGAACTGGAAATTACAACTCAGATTATACCCAACGCTCTCATTCATACAATCGGCCAACGTTTCCGAATCTCTAATATCAGACAGAGCTCTGAGCGTTCATTATACACACCACCCGCATTGCAGTTATTCGTTTAGACATGTCGGTGGTAGGGCTCTCCAGCTCCGTGGCTAGCTGTTATCACCCTCCTTATAAATTCAACCTTCTTATGTTTTGACATGTTACGTTCCACCTCCATCTTAGCTTGCGTTACGGATGTGAACGGGCAGGGGTGACGACTTACTATCACGAGGGCCATCGTCATCAACTAAAAATAGTTATATTGCATTTCATTTATTTATGGCACTCTTCAATTTTCGTTTTTGTTGATATATGTCAAGTTTTGTTCATCACATTGGTATGTTAAAGAATGTGAAAAAAGAGAAATAAATGTTACATATTAGTGGTGTCACTTCTTATCCATACCTCTTCTTTGACCTGACAGTTGTCAATCAACCTCTGCACGGTGAAGTTCAACATGGGTACACCAGCGAGTTGCCCCAGCCGGTTGATGAAGCACCGAGCATATATTTGGGTGTATGTCTTCTTTTTTGCAACAAACAATGCTGCTTCCAGTAACCTGAAATTTTAATACATATATATATAAATACCTGAAATATAATTAATGTGGGTAGTTAGTTATGTAAACATATCTCATTGCTCACAAGTGAATTTCCTCTTTTTAGTATCCTTTTTAATTTTCATCCCCTTTTTCATGCTGCTGACCCATTGTAAGTGTACTAATCTTAACATCCTACAAATCAACATATAAATCTGCCCATAGCAATTTAATCCATGATAGAAACTGAACGTATGGTTGTATTTCTCTTCGAGGTAAACTATACAAAGAATCAAACAACCACAATATTGTATGCGGCAACAGTCTAAGTGATCATTACAATAACTAACCTTACTGCTGATTCACATTCAAAAACGGGTGGCAAATCCATCTTGCTGCCCCCTGTATTTATGTTTCCAAGTGTTCCATTTTCATCACCAGCTGTCAAATCAATATCTTTCTTATCATCACTTTTGTCATCACTATTTGATGAGACCCAATCATCAGGTGTGAAACTTTCATTAAGTAACTTAGTGATCAAATTATTAGTCATCTTCTTATCTACATTTTTCACTGCATATAGTAATACCTGCAATAAGGCAGAAGTTATGTTCTGGTACGGGAGGTCTTTGAACTGTGGCCACAACGATAAGCGTGTGGCAAACTCCTTAACTATCTCCTTAAACTCATCTGGTACATTTTTATATGTCATTGTTGTCAAATGGGGTGGAATTCCTTTATTATCTTGAACTGTCTCTTTTAGGAGGTTTAATTTGGGCTTCTCTCCAGGTAATAATGTAATGCCGCTGAGACATTTCAAAGCACTCCGGAGAATATGGTTGGCATAGGAATCCCAAACAAAATCTTCAAGATTATTCAAAGCATATTTACAAATCTTTAATGTAAATTCATGGCAATAGTTTATATGTTTCTCTTTGTAACCAATGTCTTTTTTTACTTTCTTTTTGGGAACTTCTTCCTCTGTTATGCTATCTTCTTGCAAATGTGCTGTAGCTCGTTCACAAGATACTTTTAACAGAGTCTCAATTATGTGGCTTGTAAAATTATCAGAACACAATCTACGTAGCTCTGGTGACAGAACTTCAATAAACCTCTCCAGATCTTCGGGTGACGAATAAGGTAGAAGTAGTTCAACAAGTCTACTGCCCAGCTGGTTACCAACAACATTTAACTCCTCCCCTTTAGTTCTTTCCAGGACATTGTTGACAAGAGCATCTGAAATTGAAGAGTCACAACTATTATAAGTATTAGGTATTGTTAATGCATATAGGAAAATACTGATCTTATCTTTTCTTATAAAATGTCTTCGATAGCAAAGTGAGTTTGAGAAACAAAGTTATATAGGATAACTAAGCTTATTATTTAATACACATACTGTAATGCATGCTCCAGTTGGACCAAGGAAATATACACTGCTAGTGACTACATAAAATACAATGTTTCAGTTTATTATAAGAGGATGGTAGCTGGCCAGACAGGTGTAGAACTAGAGTAATAGAATAAGATTCTTCACCTGCCTAACAATATACCATTGGGATGAAACCGGACGGTACAGAGTTCACCCACCACCAACATCTTTTTGTTAGATCTAAAATATATAAAATTATATAAATATATAAAATATCTATCCTAGGTTTTGCCTCGATTTTGTTCAACAAGTGCATCACACATCACAAAAATTAGTTTTCCATATGTGAACTTTACACTGAGCCGTTTGTCAGTACTAATAATAGGACTATAGGTATTTCAACTACAAAACGAGTACCATCATATTACTCGCTCCTCCATTTGTCCAGTGCTTACTTAATTGTAACTACTACTCTTCCAGTCACTAAAAGACCAGATTATAGGGATCCCAAAACTCATTTGCTGTTGTATAGTATAAAACATTTGTACGTTTAAACTTTTTTCATAACAAATGTACAGAACCTGGGATCAAGATACTTACGTCTTTCATCGGGGTCCTTTATACCGAGCTTAATTGCGTCCAATATTCCGACGAAGTACTGATATAATTCATCAGGAATCTTCGTGCCACGACCCATTTGGCCCTTTTTCACGTACTTCTTTGCATTTGCTAAGAAATTTTTACGCTTTTTTCTATTCCGTTTCTTAATAGAGTTATTTTCTTGCCCTTGCTCACTCATTGTTGTGTTTATTCAAATATTTGTAACAAGAAACAAAATTATTGCAAATTAGAGGTGGTCTCACGATCTTAAAACTTTTTATTATGAATAACTTTTAGGTTATGATTGTATCAAATGTTTAAATGTCAATTTCACATTGCTTTGTTTTTTGACAGCAGTCTTTTTTAATTTTTAATAGTACATAGAATAAACAGAAGCTAAAACAAAAACAGCCTTTTTTATAACTATGAAAAATCAATACTATGACATAAATTGCTTTTTCTCCGTGTACATCAACACAACGATTATGTAATATAACCCTGATTAATACCATTTCCCTCATATAAAGTATCATATATATGTGGTGTAATACGACCGTAACAAGAAAAAACTTAGAAATGAAAGTAGTGGTGAGCGATTATGAGATAAACCAATGGAATCATTCGATTATGAAGATATTTCAAGATATTTGCATTATACCCATTTGAGTAATTATAATTATAAATTATAGTAGTTCATGTCTGTCGAAGAAATTATGCTGTGATAGGCGATCATGAACGATTGACGAAGTCGAATTATTTACTAATAATCGATTATGATCAGTTACTAATTGATCTGTTATGATTTCTACTACTTCTATTTTTTTCTACTTTCATAGTCGAATCGTTCAAATTTAATTTCAAAATTATTAAATCATATAAGTATTCAGTAAATACACTTATGCACGTCATTTTTTGCTTCTACTACCGTTTCGGAAAGGTGCTTTAACATCGAGGTGAAGAAACGGCGAAAGAAATTCCTCAGCACATCTTTTAAACAACATAGTAATAACAAAAGTTTAAGCCTATGCGATGTCGAAAGTGATGATTGGTGAAGTTAGATTATTTTACAAGAAATCAAACATGAAGAAAAAATGAAGAATGTATAAAAAGAAGGACAATTAAAATAATAAATACTATGATTTTTGATATAGATGAGAAGAGTAACCCGAAATAATAGGTTTTATTTAGTAAAACTAGCCACATACGTTGCTTGACATACATGTGACTCAATAGTTTTATAATAATATTATATGGTATTCATTACAATTTTGTTACAATAAGCTAGTGAAAAAAACACTAAGGATTATTCGATGAGTGTGATAGAAAAAATTAAAAGAATCATAAAAGAAGATTGTACCAGGGAAGTAAACATACATAATATGATAATTTAAAATCGATTAATTATATATGTGGATGTAGGTAACTTAACTAATGAGTTTGTCTTCATCAGAGACTAACTGATAATAAATAATTTGAGTCTTTTTTCCTGCAAATCTTTTTTTGGCTATAAGTATTAAATTGGCCCAAATGTCACCTAATCGTAAGCAGTAATACACACAGCAGTAAGCAGTAACACAATAGGGAAACACCTTTTCTTTTCCTCGTATATACTACCTAAATTTTGCGGTTTTCAGGTTTTAGAATTTATTTATCGAAACGATTAGAAAACCTTAAAATTGAAATAGATTTATTATAAAAATCGGTTGCTTTGTTGTAACTATTTGATAGTATATCTTTGGTTAATAAATGTTTCGATTATATCAATCATTCATGAACGCCAATCGCTGAAAAACACAGAACCATTAATAAACTAAACAGTATACTGACTATTAAAAGCTATAGAAATTAAAAAGAATCACATATGAAACTTTAATATTACATTATAGCCTAGATTATTTATTGAATTATAAAGAGAAGGGACAAAACCAAAAGTGAATAAAGGATTGAAAAAATGTCAGGTAATCAGGGCAAATGCTGCCAAAACACGACTAGATAAATCATCTTAGTACATTTTCTAACTATTTTATAAATTTAAAACACCAAAAACATCATTAACGTGTTACCGGTTCATTTTATTGTGGGAAACCCAGTCATAACTAGCTCTCGAACATATTAATAAACACGTAACAAACATTTCATTATTCATTTTAAAAGAAGTATCATAGATAGCAACTGCGCTTAGGAATTAACTCTGGTCGAGATTAAGCAAAATGATACAAATGAAATGAAATAATATTTATTCGAAGTTGGTTTTTACAAACACTTTTCGAACGTCAAACTACGCCATCGCTTCA
>DWPT01005622.1:0-12084 GCA_018251895.1 Agathymus mariae mariae
TACTAAAATATCATCCTAAATATTAAATACTGTAGTTGTGCTATTGAATTACCGTGCCACCATTCTTCAAACGACATAGATGGTGCCACCGTTCGATATAGTTTAAAAGCGCACGCTCCGGAAGGGCGGGCATCTTTGCTGTCCGATAATTGTTATAGATACAATAAGAGTGTAGTGTTCGTCAGTGGTGTATTTATTATACGTGCTCTAACAATACATAATTTCACCCTGCAATCTAGTAAATTGCAATGAGATTGTTTGATGTTGATCAAAATGAACGGCAGTCGGTGCACTCCGTCAACAGACGAACACGCAACCGTCTTGACGACTTGAAAAAGACGTCCGCTTCCTAAAGTAGGTTTTACATACATTTTATTGGTCCGTATTGTAGACTGGAACTTACGCTAGGCGCGCTTCGTTCACCATGGTCGGAGCGTTGACACGCGATTTAGACGGAGTGGCGTCAAGGTATAGTCGCTTGCAGCGCACTGGTTAGATTCAACGTAAAGAATGTTATGATTTAGATTTATGAACACCGTCCATTGTAAGAAGACCTTTTGCTGATCTTAATTTAAAAATTATTTTAATGTCGTCATGATAAGATATATCAATCATAATTATTTGACTAGGACTATTTATCGAAGCGATAGTTTTGAGAGAGGAAAGGGTTTTGTTTCATCCTTGTATAACCCATTTTTTAACATAGCATCCTTGTTTGGTCCTATTGGGGCTGTCTAAAATACTGATCCCAATCCCATGCTGACAGAACGGGCAGTCATAAGAGGCGATAGAAGACGATAGGGATTCGCGTAAGGATTATATTATCATTATCTTTATGTCTGGCTGTCAGTCTGAAGGGTGGTAGCTACACCCTTTTGCGCGAGTCAGCCTCCAAACGACTTGTCGTGTTCCGCCTGGGGCTTCAGAGCCAATAATTTCTTTCCCCATTCTCTATTCTTCCTTGGCTATTTACCTGTGGTGTTATTGATATCTTTGGGCACCGGTGAACATGCACCATCAAGTGGCTTATCTGCTCACTTGTCGGCTATTCACATTTAAAAAATCCTGCTGAAAGAAGTAGGAAGAAATGGCGTTACATCTATTCTTTTGGAGATCGTTGTCTTTTATACAACCTAGCATAATTTTAACGTCTTAGTCACCACTCTCCATATATAAATTAATTTAAAATGTTTTGGTTATAGTGTTAAAGAGGCAGTCAAGAATCAGATATATCGCTTCATGACCGGCAACGCGTCGAAATTTCGTCGAAACACTCCGGTATATAGTTCAAAATATTTAAGTTAATTTTGCACAAATCCCTCTTTTTTTAACACCAACTTTTCGTAACAAGTAAACAATTTAATAATGTATTATTATTTCAGACTATATACGTGTAAATTGTCTACGAGGACAAGAAGGCAGTCCTTTAGCTGTACAAACGGTGCGAGCGGGACAGCGACACCACTTCAGCAATGAGAGCCCGCACTTCCTGTGATTGAGCTGCCCGACTACGCCGATCCTTTTCCCCGAAATTAGCCATTAGTGGAAATATGCATTAGTAAGGAGCGTGCCAGGGATGTAACGTTACCAACATTTGCATATAACAATATTTCCAACGTTCTTTATTCAAAACTGATGTTATAACAAATATTATTAATGAAAATATTTTTTACCAATCGTTTATCTCGATTGTAAATGACGTAATAACTTGTTACGCATAGAAGTCTTCAGGAGTCGATCGAGTGACAGCTCGTACTAAAGTTTGTATAAGCGCTTGTGGGCTTCGAAGGGCACGTTGAGGAGTAAATTCCGGCGTGTCGTTGGATAACCGTCGTTAAACTATGACGAGGCCTTCTATAGTGAATCAAATGTACTTTCAATGCTGGGTTATTTGTTGAGATCGGATTAAAACTCTCGGACACATCTCGACACATCTACCAATCAGGGTACAGTGAGCGACGTATTACCCCTCGTTATGGACGTTGAGTGGTTTACGCGCTTAAAGCAGTCCGCTTAGCTTGAACTCACCATCAATCCGCATTGGAGCAGAATGGTGGCGAAAGAATGGTTTCCTCAGCTATAAGGAAAGACTTGTGCACTGTGGACCATGTCTAGATTGTAGCCATGCTTGTCTGAATGTTTATTCCCTATCGGCGTTCGAAAGACTGGGCCGATTTAACTGAAATACAGTGGAACTTTTGTAATTCTAAGAATCAATTAAACTGAATCTGAACGTTGTAAACCATATTATATTAGTAACATATCCAACCAATAACAATAAAAGGTAACTCGGTTAATTGAAACAGTAAGTGTAAACCCGAATAGGTGATAAACATATTCCCGCAGCGAGCAGGCGAGAGGCGCGCGTCGTGGGCAATGAACGTTGTACCACCCCGTGTAATATTCACTGCAGCCCATCCCATCTCTCTCGCTCAGCTAAGTAATGACTTAGATCCATTTCCAGATAAATAGCAAATTGAATGTGTGTCCTGTAGTATCACGGCGGCCCTGTCCGTACACAATCGCAGCCGTAGCTGGGCGGCAGCCGCTCGATAGTGATGTTGGGCGAACTTTCAGCGCAGCGAAAACTTATGACGTTAAACAGACATTAAGTGATTACGATTTTTTGAATTGAATGTAATTCTTCGAATAAAATATGTTCTAAAATTTAGCATAGCCACTGTGTAGTAAAATCCTTTAGGCGTTCTCGTGTTTTGCGAATAAGGGTGTTGGGCCTGTGTTAGTTATCGATACTTAAAATGTGCTGCATGCATAAAATGCGGTGGATGCATTCTGCTGGGAGTGATATGAATCAAGTTGGAGTGGAGATAAGTATGACAGGAAAGCGCGATGAATGGAAGGAAATGTTCGCGGCCACGGTGGCACACTGTTTATCAACTGTTTACAAATAATTCGGACGTAATAACAAATATGAAGTGGTGCAAGCATTACATACCGTAAGGTACATAAATACATATTATTAAAGAAGCAGATCATATCCATATAAATGATTTTACGTCTCGGACGAACTTGGCACGCTTTATTGTTTAACCGACGATGGCGGCATCGTTCCGCGCTTCACAGTGCAAGAACAGGTAATATCTGGTGCAACAAGCATAGTTAAAAGTATGTTATAAAAGTAATTCACGGGCGGTAGCAGCGTACCGCGTCGATAACCTGCGAGCGTTTACAATGTTTTGCCCGGTGGTCGTATTTTTTGGCTCTGTTTACTGTCGGGGAATATGAAAAGTTTTGAGAGGCTCTCCCGCAGAGGCGTAAATACGGTTTACGACACGTCTTCGTGCTGAATATGCCACACGTTAGCGTGTTTCGTGAATTTCCACGCGATATACCAGCATTACGCGTGTATGACCTGACCATGAAAATTTTAAACGGCTCACTTAAAACTAAAAGCTCCGCTAGAGCAGCGCGCGCGAAAAAAGGTATCCTCGAAATATTCTCGCAAGGAAATGTTAAAGCGAAGTACTTTTAAATTAATTCAGTTGCGACCAGCTGCAAAAACTCGGGTCCCGGGACAACAAAGAGACGTTCTTATAAATTCTCGATTAAATTTTGGATACGAGCACCAATGAACACAAATTTCTAGAGTCGGTCCAATAAAGGATACCGTGCAGCCGCGTTAGGAGGCCATAAACGAACGTATTATCCATGTAAGGCGGAATAGCCGTTGCACAATTAATTGTTTCATTTTGGGAAACAATTCCCGCTCCTCATTCAATTAAGAGCGGCGAGTGGTGGGGTGGGGAGAGGGGGGAGCTGCCCGCCCGCTCATGAGACGGACGTATTAATAGCGCCTGCAATATTGATATACTCGTATCGTATCCGTACCGCCTCGAATACTATATTGTTTGTTAGCGAAATCGATTTGTGTCGATCATAAATCTTGCGCCTTATGTTGAATTCCAATTTGATTGAATGTGCAGCGTAAGAAACACTCGCTCAGAGTAATTTGAAAGTAGCGAGTTTATCGGGCATAACTGATTTTATTTAACTATTCAGTAAATTGAGTAATCGAAATGTGATTGCGGAAAATAAATCAACGTTCAACATTACCACATAGGAGATTGTTAAAGGCGAGAGATGATATAAAACTCAAGAATGTTGGAACAAAGTTGTCGCCATTTTCATGTTGGAATACAATATAATGGATAGTAAATATTTCTATAGGAGCACACAGGTGCCAAGCGGGACTCAATTAGCAAAAACACACAGAATTAAGGGGAGACAAACACGGGCCATGTGACGAGATGCCCTCCTCAATCCGAATTTTATATAACACATTCATTATTCATTGTGTTTGTCAAGAAATTTACCGTGTGCCTTTTAATATAACTTCTCCGCTCGTTCAAACTGGGCTTCAAATTAGAGTTGGGAATGAGTTTGTACAAGATAAATTTTATCGATATGTCACACCCCTAACGAGTAAAGTGAAGCGGTTAATTTTAAAAAAAACTTAACCACATTGCGCGATGTTCGTTGAAAAAGTGACTTGTGGCAAATTTTCACGAACACTTCCGAGCTTTGGTGGGCACGTCAAACTGTCGGTTTCTATAATTATGATAATTAAGCGTTGTTGTTTCGCAACCTAATGGTTCCAGCTTCATCGATTACGATGTGAAATCCTTGTCCTGCAATGGGCCGCTACTGGGCTGAAGCCATAGATGCAAGACCTGCTGATGTTAAAAGGTCATAGCAATTTCTTGTTACATATAACTAACTTAGATTATTATTTGATGAAAATTAATTTTATTTTATATTAATTTTTAGTTATCGTAGTCTCAGCAGGGTCCATAGGTTCAACCCCATTTTTCCATTCCCAGCAATAATTCGCGTTAAAAGAATTTTAGCCGCAACCATATATATAACTTCGACTTATTAACTGTCTCAACGTCGAGGCGGTATAAACTTGCTTTATATCTCATTGCTACGAACTTTAACATTAATATATTAAGTTCGTTCTTAGTTCCTTGTCTATGATGCGACATTAAGTTAACGCGGGTCAAGCGCTGAACAAAGTAAATCGATTTAAATTGTGTATTAAGTCCACCTGTTGTTAAATACGAAGACATTTGTAACCAACATCGAGTAACAACACATTTTTGGGTAAAAGTACCCACATTCCCAGATCGACTTCAAACGTTGCGCGTATATTTTGATTATTCGTCTCCCATAAGTAAATACCACTATGACATCACCTTAAATAAGAATACCGTAAAATATATATAGCAATTTTATTCTACAATCAGAAACGTTTCATCTACAAATGCTTTTATAAATATACCCTCATCAATGCTAAGCGCTCTAATGCAAAAAAGCACTTAATTAATGCCGCATGTACTTAGCATTCACCAGTTGTATTTAATTTAAAAACACGGCGCTGGCGACGCCCAGCTTTCAAATCAGCGGTGGAATGAAGATTCGAGAGCAATCTGTTAGATTGGTTCATTAGTGGAGTAATGAGTCGCGATGCATGCCGTGAGCGGACTGTACCAACGAGCGGCCGCGGCTGGTCTGATATGCGAAAAAAAAGATTTCATATCGGTTCAAAAATCACAGCCAGTACCACCATTGCCACCATCACATTAGTATGACACTAAATAAGTACTCTTCAACGCAAACCGAAGCCAGTTCAATTTTTTATTCATATTCAAATAGTAAATTATAAGTCTTGAATTGATACTGAAACAATTAATGGTTCTAGAAAAGACGTGTCAGATCTTGGATTTTGTTTGAAGTTGATCACAGATGTATTGCTATTCTTGGAGACAGAATAAATAAAATGATATGAAATTAAATAATATTTATTCGAAGTTGGTTTTTACACTTTTCGAACGTCAAACTACGCCATCCATTTAACAAATCCCTACCGTGAGAGGTCCCAGAAGAAGACGCGGCAAGAAACTCCCGAGGAGTTTTTTTCCTACTCACAGTTACAGAACGCACTTATGGCTATAAACTGGCTTAATATTAAACTTATGTCCAAGCAGTCCTGTCCTGAAAGTAATCATCAATCATCATCATCTGAAATTTGGAACAATCAGTTTCGCTTTATTCCTAGTATTAATATTGTGAACATTACGCTTCCTAAAAAAACTATCAGAAATTTTTAACGTATATAATATTATCTAATATATATTGTGATGCTACCGTTAAATGTATGAATTTCTTTAAAGAGATCTCTAAGAGAATCCCTAGGCCTGAGGTTGTAGATGCCGCGTACTGGTAAGAGGCATGAATCACTCACCATTACATTTCTCCAATTGTGATGATTCTCTACTGTTATCAGTATCAGAAGAGTTACTCCTTATTTATATATAGATACTTGTGACACATAACAATTATTTAATGATAATAACATCAACGATTGGTTACCGTGGCCATGGAAGCACAAAACGAACAATTTTTTAAGTTGCTGCTAATCAACCTCTGGTTATTTTTGGCGTTGCTGTTTTTCGGTTACTAATTAATGACTCTTGTTTCTATATCAACTTCTTTGAGGTCAACTAAATGTCACTTAAATGTAAATTAGTGAGTTCAGTTACCCTAATATGGTAACGACCAGATAAAACGGAAGCGGTTCGTATGTTAATACCACTTGCAAACTGATACAAAAATTAAACTATTTCAATTTTTATTTACTAATTAGATAAAAGTGTTAATTAGCATTAGTAGAGCTTTTAAATTAGCAGTGGGGTTAAAGTTCGCGAGCAATCTGTTTGATTGGTTCATTAGTGAAGTAATGAGATGTACTCCGTTGAGCTACAGACGAGCGCGGGAGTGGCAACATTTAAAAATAGTTGCATTATTTAAGTTAACATTTTGTATGGAATACAAACACAAACGACACGAACCAAACAAGCAACTTTTGTTATTCGAATTGTAGAATGTATGAAAGGGATTATAATGAGTATTTTCAATGTAAATTCGTGCTACGCGAATGGTAATTAGGCATGTAATTACAAAGTGAATTCCCTTAATTAATACATAAAAGATGTATCGTCTGCATGTTGTATATTTCATACGTCTACAAACTAATATCAATTTTATAATGCTAACAATACGTATACTACAATTATGAGTTTTCCATATTCCTCGTGTCTGGATAGTCATTTGTGTGATAGTCGTTGTCATGCGATAATACGTACAGAGACGATTTAACTGAAAGTCGTTAAAAAATAAACACACGGCCTATAATGTATCTATGAATCGTGAATTCTTCGCTTGCCGAGCGAAGATCCTCTGGTTCGACTCTCGGTTGTGCTTGATATTTAAAATGCGATGTGTCTAGAGACAAGTTCGGCTGCGACTTCTTCGATATGTACGAGTATGTATGTTACCAACGAGATGAAACTGCGAAGTCGTTTTTTTATTCAGTATTAATGTGTGTGGCGTTTATTTTGCTCGCGTGTTCGTATTCTAACGTTTAAGACGAAAATTAGCTGCAGAGGAGGATTTCGAGTGTGAATGCAGGTCGGTGGCGTCCATTAGCCTAATTGAAGACGGGGATTGCAGCGCCTTCTACCTCCTTTGTTATTGTTATCACACGCTGCAATTCAACTAGTGATCTCCTAAATATTGAATAATAACTTGATCATGTCACAATGGTTGATATTATGTATAAAAATTTCAAATAATCGGATTACAGTTAGTTAATGATAATAATAAGAATGAATGAATAAGATATGACGATAGTAGATAGGAAAAAATATTGCTATAGGAACATCTCAGGAAATTATGAGTCATGTCGCTGGCCTGATAACTTCAGGAATACCTAACAAAGTGAACCTGAAAGTCGAAAGCGGATACATGCTGGATGCGCCGAGGAAGGAGGAAGAAGAGAAACACGTCCAGCAGAATATTCAAAGGCTGAGGACGGATGGACGAATGGGTGGGGCGTAGAAAAGATAAAATATTTTTAATAGACGCATAGCTTGAATTAACTAATAAAGCGGTTTAATCTATCTTAAAGTATTGCTACTAGTCGAAGTAATCCATTAAGCTAATTGGAGGTATGCAGCCGAACAACCACCTACCGCGCCCTTTGTTATCACACGAGCATTACTATCTGACTGGAACGAAAAGGAATTGTATAGTAGATACCGTTTCTAACTAATTGGTTCAGATTGTCCAATTTAAAGTGCTGACGGTCTCGTTTGGCTTGCAGTTTGGTGCAGTATCCATTGTTGCCTTGTATCTGCATAACAATTTATAGATAAAGCTATATACCGTTATTAATTACTTTGTGACCGATAATTTACTAATAGCCATAGATCTTTTTTAGTAATATAATTGGCAATCGTAAGAAATGCTAGTAGTTTTTGTTCTAGTATGAAAGATGGAGTTGTTCAATATTTATATACTTTATTCTACTTCTTTGGATATCCGATGAAAATATAACTCTTATAGGATTACTTGCTTGTCTGCTGAGTAAACGACTCTGTTACCATATCTGCTCGATGAAAAAGTTTAATCTATATAATATAATGTAATTCGGTGTCTGAGTATGAATTTGACAGATCTCAGATCTCGGAAAGTTACGAAGAACTTTTAGAATGAGATATTTCATCATCTATATGATTTCATTTTTATCTACGGCCCGCCCCGACTACTTTCAGGTTAAACAATTGTCTTAGTAGTAGATATTACAAAAATTACTAGGTCCAACTATTTCCAAGATAGTCTAGATTAACTGTTTTTACTATTTATAACCTAGATTTTTTAATTGATTATTTAAATGAGACAGAATTGTAGAATTTTATTGTGAATCCAGCTAATTTATAAACTTATAAATTCTTGATATACATATAGCTGCTGTCTATCCGCCATAAGGAACCTTTCTAATGGTAAAAGAATTTTACAAACAGATGCCGTGGTTCCGGTAATTACCCTCCGCATACACACAACACAGATAATTCGTACTCTCTCAGTATAACATTAGTATAAACTACTTCCTCCTCGCCCTCAAGTCGATAGCTCAATGCTGCGCGTCGTGATGCTTTCGGTCTTTCTTGCGACAGAGCAGTTACATTTTTCTGTCTTTAGCGCGGTGAAGTGCCTCTGCGTTCTTTGTGTCTAATTGTTTGGACAGTCGAACCGTCTTCTCAGGCTGTGTTCCTTTGTCTCTACTACTTACATACTAATTATTTTGGAATATTTAAAAATTATGGTTTCGGTAAATTTGAGATTTTGTCTCTAATTCGAATTCAGGTCAATAGACGTCATCGACGATCAATTTCAGACCAATTTAAGGTTTTTTTTAATACATTGACATTAAACTATATTTAATTATAGTTTAACACAAAGCGATATTTAATTATAACTTTACAACAAGCTATATTTAATTGTAAGTATTGTAAAACGATGTCAATAAAACAAATCCAATATTTGTACAATAATATAATAATTTACAGTAATTTAGTTGGACATATTCAGTCATAACTTACTTCGAGTGTTTGAAATAATATATTTTTTATGATAGCCGTGTCCTGTAACAAACCTGCTAGGGCAATGTATACGACAAAAATAATAATAAATAATTCGGTCAAAGTGCTGTATAAATGATATTCGAAATGTAAATTAAATCAAAACATTTTTCGCCACAGTCAACCGTATGTGACCACATGTAAACGAACATTTGCGGTTATCGAGTTTCGTTTAGCCGAATGCGTCAAGCGCGTTCAGGATCGACCTAATGTAGACAGGTCCTAAAGCTGTCTTGGACAAAGCGCTTTACAAAGGTGAGGCGCCTTCTAATTAACTGGTAAACTTTGATGAGTCTTCTAATTAATGTTCCTGCGGGAAATTTGGCTCCCTTAGCACTTGTTACACATAAATATTAATTTATTGTTAAAACAATTATTCACGTTATCTTCCTAACTGCTACGTTATAACTATAGAATTTCCCGTGAATATTTTGTGCAATTTTAATAAAGATCGTTTATCAATCATTCATTCGGTCATTAAAGTTAAAAGGATATATTTTCTTTAGTAACAATTTAGATACAACTGGAGGATCTACTAAGCAGGCCAATATTTTACTGCTTAAAAGCTGGGTGAGTGTTTAAAAATATATATTTTTTTGTTTTAGTAGGAGAGTAACGATCCAGAATACGTGTCAACACGTACAGAGGAATAGTAGAGAAGTATAAGTGTCCACAAGTGTACTCTACTATCTTGGTGAAGGTTATGGTCACAACCATTGCAAAATCAGGACATTCTATACAAATCGAGCCACCTGGCAATACTAGGCTGTGCTACCATGACATCACAAAGGTGAGGCGCCATGCCTCAGCTCCTAATTAACTGGTAAACTTTGATGAGCCCTCCCTCTAATTAATGTGCCTGCGGGTACTCGCCTCCGACTACATACATGCACGAAGAGAAGCATCATTAGGGATGTTGTACACGTTCTAACCTGCATGAAGTCGTATATAAATTCAGCAGTGCGTGCGATTGTAATGTCGTTACTGGACGCTGCAGTGCATACACTAGGTAGTTTCAAATGTGTTACTAATAGCTAAAATTCGCGTAAGATTCATATGATTTCAGCGTGCACAGCATTCTCGTTATGGAAAATGCGCGTGCGCATTATGGGAGCGTTTTGACGGGCTTCATATAAAAGGGTCTTGCCAGATAGACAAAGAACTCTACCACAAAATAAATATAATATTTCATTGTACAACAAATCTTGGCATATTTGAAACTTATAATGGGTCTTAATTTAGGACAGGGTGCGAGGGCGAGTTACCATCTAACCTAGTAAATAAAATTAAAATAACATGAATTAAGTAAAAAACTAGCAGGGTCTATCAGTAGAAGTGTACGGTGATCCTGGAATCATAATCATTCAATATTATATCGACGACGTCGGATCGAATGCTGGCGATGTTGACCAGCGACGCGTGTAGCGAGCAGGGAGAGCGTCCGAGCGCCGCACGCCCGTAGTATTCATTAGTGAGAATAGTTCTCTTGTTATTAATTTGACGTAACTTCATTTGAACCGATTCACGTAAATATATTAGTTTCAAACACGTAAAAACACTAAACTAAGCTATATTCCGTAGAAGTATCAACTAAAAAGTGATTTTATGATTTTTTATAATGAATGTGTATACACAATGTGCCGGTGAAAACATGTCGCTTAGAAAAAAATACTCATGATCGTAGCGAGAATATTAAGATCATATCTATACAAATATATATTAAAGAACCTTAGGTTAAAGAACTAAGCTGAAAGAAGTTATACTATACTTAGATTATAGGCCAAAAGGCCGAGAAGCCATGACTCATGACTAATGAAGGGGAGGCACCAGTGCGATCACTTGAGATGTTCGGAGGCTTTTGGCTGTTAGGAATCCCACACAACCCAGTATCTCCTTGCAAGATCGGTTATCTAACGAAAATTTCGCCACGATATAAAAAAAAATTCAAGTACTAAAAATTTATCATCTAACCCCAAAAGATAAGGCCAATGTATATAAAACTTTATAAACAACTTGTACAGCATTAAAAGAACAGTTATTGCGATCTAAATTTGATAGCGTTTTGATACTTAATTTTTAATACTTTATAAATAACAGTTTATCTTGAAATGTGCAATATGATTTCATTTAAAAATACATGTTAAAAATTTGCAGTAATTTAGAAATCTTCAATGATAATATTCTATTACTTCATCCATACATACATAAAGGTCATATAAAGTGTGTTGTATAATAACAATTACATTAAATTAAAGAAAGGAAAATAAGCAGGAATTGCAAACTAGACGTATTAATGTCGTCAAGTTATATAAGAGATATTAACTATTAATAATTACTAATATTATCAATGTTTTTCACGAAGAGATTTGTAATTTTATGAGGGATAAATGATCTTCAAGCGTATGTTCTAAAAATCCCAAAAACCAGGAACACGGCAATCCTTTTAGAGTTGATTAAAACTATTGGATATGATTCGGGTGTGGCGCGTGCTACCTCCGATTTACAACTACAGCCTTGGCCAAAAGTATTAGGCACCCCCAATAAAGTTACTGCACATCTGTGATAGGTGAACAACGAGTAA
>DWPT01005623.1:0-12084 GCA_018251895.1 Agathymus mariae mariae
GATCCTCTGAGAGAAGATATCGCCACATCGCGTAATACGTATACCATTATATATTTTGTAGATTATTCAGTCACAATTTCAACAATATTAATAAAGGTTAGTAAAAATGTGTACACAAACTTATATCCGATCACGTTTACAGTAGGGTTTCTAAAATTACTTGTTAGCAAACGTCCATCTTAAATAAGGAGCATATTGTCAACTAAAATTATAATTTCTTTCAACTGGACATTGATGAATATATACATTTTAATCTTAATAAGATCGACGGAGGGTAGACGCCGTATAGATCAGGCGTCACAAAGATGCTGCTATCATAACTTAATGATAATCATAATGATAGAGGTTCGGTTCACGAAGTGTTGGTATTACAATACCCGGTTTAATCCAGTACTGGAGTTGATAGACAACCCAAATGTCTTAAATTGGTATCGTGTCCGAAGGTCCTCCGACGTAGTTTAACGGATTTTATCTATCAAAAATCTGAAAGACTATTCACTAGCAGCCACCATCAACCATAAATCCTTCGAACACTTACGACAACCTATCACAATATGAGCGCTTCAATACTAATATGGTAGGAAACCGAGCCCTTGCCCTGGTGGAGTTTCAGTGTCATAAAATAACAAGGGCAAGTCAGCGAATTAGTGTCAAACCAACCAACAAAAACCAGGAGACCGTCAAAACTGGACACGGATGGAATAGCAGAAAATGATTTTGATTACACCGGAAAACATTTATTTCATCATCTTCTCCGGAGAAAAACGTAAAGTCTTCATTATTATTCCGTTGTGAAGTTACTACGGAACAAATTCATTTTCGGTAACCGCACGACTTAATGCACTTGTCGTATCGCCAAACAAGAGTCACATACGGTGGTTAACACACGCGGTCACACAGTCACACTATTCAAATAAACATTTATTTTAAAGATTTAAATATATAATATTGACTGTATAGCATAATAATTTATACTATCAGTTACATAATGTAGGGCCTATCGGTAAGCATTATTAAATAACAACAATAATAATAATAAATTACGTATAAAACTATATGTTATTGCATACAATATAGTGTTATACATAAATACAAGTGACCATAATAATATTGTTATTTTAATACACCTTATATTCAACTATTGATATTTAAAAAACTTCTTCTAAAATAAATTTGATTTTATTAATAAAACAGAACAAGAAGCTTCAACAAAAACGACACCATTTATTTCATCCAACAGCCGTATACTTGTACAGTGCACACTGGGTATAACAGGTTCCGATTCGAATTCTTACATTGCAGACCTGCGTTACTCCAGAGTTGTCTAGTGCTCATTCCTCAACAAAGACATATGATAACGTAAATCGAATAACTACGGTATAGGTCGTTCCTCATCATGTATGACTCGCAAGGCTAAATTCGCTTTAAGCGAACGAAATTCAATTATATCATCATTACCGAGAAATACCCATGGAATTTAAGTGAAGCGATTGTGTTTCATCCCTATAATATTTCATGCATTACACACTTGCAATTTAAATCAATCGGCTTGTGAGTTATACTGACGTATCTCGATTATTTCACTAGCTGATATAGTGTTCGAGCAGACATCTTCTTTGACATAAGTGCTCACCGCATCCGCCGTCTTCCTTCTAGTATAGATTATATTCTTCTCTTGAACTACATGTAATAGTGAACTTAATATTGAATCGATTATAATTTCATGTCAATATAAGAAAATCAGAACGAAAAATCATATTTGTTAGCAGTTGCTGATCAAAAAAGATAGTGAAAAATATAACTATGAAAGACTAAACTGAACATTTGAATTTAAGTACATATTTAAGTTTTACAAAACCTATAACAAAATGTAATTATTTTATTTGCACTCCTCTTTTGTAACTTTTGATATGTCCTATCGATTTAGTTTTATAATTTGTAACAGTTATCTGGATACTTATAATATTAAAATTATTTTTTAAAGTAAACAAGCCAAACAAGAAGTTTTAGCAACGTGCAAAATTTGAAGTTCAATTTAAATCGCACATCGCTCGACGTTGACAACACGGAGGTATGTCACTAACGTGGAGTCTGCGGTTTTTTTATATATATCTACATTCAGCGCAAGGCTCTGGATTCCATTATACCGCAACCGTAAACGTCACGTTATAGTTACCTGAAATTCACCTTTTGTACGACTAAGCACCATTGTCTTGGGTAGAATGTCGAGAAAACTCAACTGTGCATTGGAACAATGTTGGAACTAAATAATTGCCGCCCAGTTAGTAGAGAGTCCGTCCGCTTAATCGCGGTGGTTCTTCTATTGGGTTATATTTCTTTGTAGACATTTTCGCGACTATTAAACATTTGTACTCCGGTACTCCGGTCGTTTTCATTGGAGAATGCTATAAGCGTGTCTGTGGGTAAATGAGCGTTAATAGGCAGACTCACATTTTAATCATTTTATCTGTTTATTTTATTTTTTATTTTATTTATGTTCGAAAGTATATACGAGTAATAAAATAATAAATGCTATATTTGATTCTCGACGGTGAATACAAATAGCGAATATATTGACAAATTAAACTGACTTCAATTTCAAGAATATTAGCTTCGCAAGTTTTACTAATGATGTAATTGAAAAGAGTACATTATATTACTTGATATTAATTTCAATAAACTAATAACCCAAGCAGACGAACCCTAATTTCTGTCTGTATTCAAAACGCGATCTGGAGCGGAACCTATTAGAGCAATTTGCGCCCGTCTGTCTGTTCGCAGCCTAATTCAGGAACTACTGAACCGTTTGGGTTTCTTATTCATAACGCTTACATTCATGATACTTCAAAGGTCGGAGGAATATTGTACCTACTGTAAGTCGTTATTAATATTGACATGAAACTAGGTTAGTGACCATTTCATTTATTAATCAGTACCGCACAAGGCACTCACACTAATTAAAGAGGCACCTAACATTAATTAATCGTGGTTGGCCACGATCTCGTCTTCCACTACCGCAGCCAATGCCAATATACCACTGAACGAAATAAGAATCCATTATTATATCCAGATAGTTTGTGTCAATCATAAGTCATCAATGTCATCAATAGTGTTTATTAATTTCCGGGCTCGGTTTCCAGTTTGGTAGGTGACGGCTAATGGTATAACTTCTGAACCTTCGAAACAGGTTCAAGTTAACAGGTCCAAGTGAAAGCAGTTACATAGCAACTGTTACAACATAATAACTTCCGACATTTGGATCTTCCCCTTCTCGTAATAATTTCTACTGGAGTACACCGCCGTGGTGTCGCGGTGCCTCCACTTTATCTCCATAGCTAATAGGTAAAAGTTTAATTATGGTTGATATTATAATTCTGTCGTAAGTTAATCCATTCATAGGGAGTTAATAATATATACTTCTACTAAACCACCTTCGTTCCGCTTGTAATAAAACCGCTAGATACTTACATGTACTCGGAATGAAAAGGCAATCAAAAATTTGACAACGTTAGTATTTTATTACTTGCATAGATTTATGGTGAATCCAATTACCAGTCTACCACTTCTTGTCGACTCCATAGCTCAGTCGGTAGTGACCCTGTCTGCCGAGCGAGGGGAGCCGGGATCGATTCCCGGCTGTCATATTTCTGTATGTCCAAGCCCAGCAACACGGGGTATCAAAGTGCGAGGGGTGTGAGTGCGTAAACGTTTAATACTTTAATTCTTACCTTCTTCTCATTTCCTTTCCGACAACGCATCAGTGATACCATTGGCCTTGCTGATGTCCATAGGTGACGGTGACCACTTACCATCAGGCGGCTCGTCTGCTCGTTTGTCGGATATTGCCATATAAAAAAGAGTTTGGTACCATTTTTTTGCAAAAAAAAATAGCTGCATCAATTTTCTTCATATTTCAATAGAATGTACCGACTGATTCAACTAGAAATGTAAAATGGTCGTACTGAATAACGATACATGTGAACTTCCATTAGGGATGATGATTCCATGTGTTTTAAAACACAAAACTACACTTAATACGTGGAATTTATGTATGGTTCAATGAATAACAGTATTTAAAGTCGAAAAAACAATATTATTACTGGGTCGAGAGCCGCTTAACCTATATCTGTGGCATTAAACTCTTGTTCCACTTCCAGGGGATATTTACACTGGCAATCATTTGGAACGTTCTAGTGTTTACTTGCTTTCATAGTGACTCAGTGGTCGTGGCAAACTCGAAATCATTTATTCACGTACGTACATAAATTTACATTTAATATCACTCGATTTAATTGTGTTTCTACTAAACACTTTGCAGCAGTACTCGGCAATCGAGAACAATCGGTGTGCTTTATTAGGGATGTCATGGAGCTCCGTAGCTAACCGAACTTAACGGATATCTGAAATAAAATATATCCGCAACCGTAACCGAATCCGATAAAAAAGTTTCGAACAAATTCGGATAGACCGAAACACGTTACAACAGGTTTCACAGGAGGCGCTCTCATTTTTAGACAGATTTTATAATTACATTTTTAAGGCTATTTTTCTTTTCTATGATTGTAATAGCAGATAATACCTAGGAATAAATTCAAACTGTTACATTGTAAATCTTATATATGAAATCTTCTAATATCCGTAACCGAAATTATCCGAAACAATCGAATATTCCGAAATAATTTCATATCCGTAACCTTAATTGAAACCGGTAAAATATTATTCATACATCCGTATTCGTATCCAGATCCAAAATTGTATATCCCTACAGGTTATTAAAGAAATAAGTAGTTGGTAACAATGGTTCTTTCAAAAACTTCGCAGGGCAACTCACGACATCCAGGTATATTCCACCAAGTTATCTCATATTCGCTCATAGCTACAGGATCGATAAGGTTACATTAGTTAACATGGAACGCATTTGACAAACAGATAGACCGTAATTTATGTTTTTGTGAGTTCAGACCGACCTAACGTAGTCAAATCGTGCACAAAAATAATAACTATATTATATTATTTCACCTTGTAAGGTGCCAATATTTTATAGGCCTATATATATCTTGCCTCACTATTTAAAAAACCTGAAGTCTTCTTTATGGGTATTGGTCGAGGTTCGAAAAGGCCTATCACATGAAGATAACTACCGGGACCAGCTAATAAGACCGTGTCAGGGAAGTGCTGGTGCCCACGCGATCTATTGGTCGAATCGGCTATTTGAACTGCCTAACACCCTGAGTTCAAGAACTTCGCTGATCAATTACGATTAACATTAGCCTAGTCTATAAACAGTAAATAAATAATGGAGGTATTTATTCTATTCTATACTATACTATTCTACCTAAAATTTCCTGGTAGAGACCTAGCGATAAAACTACGTATAATTGATGCTATGTTACTCATAGTATATATTTATATAGTCTTTATATTGTATTTCATCATAATCACTACTTATAAAAGGATAGTACGTGTAGGTACCGCCAGCGGACGACTTCTCACAGACGCATGTAGATACAATACAGAGTTACGCAGTAACAGCGCAAGCGGCGCCCCAAAAATGCAAACCCCATACCTATCCATAAATAGCTAAGCACTATAGGTATGTACCCTAAATGTACTTTTCGAACCGGCTTGCACTAACACCAGCTTGCGCGCGCGCACTCTTTCTGTGTTGACGTCACTCACACACTGAGAGGAAGGGCAAAGGGAAATTTTGGCAATAATTTGTGGTGTATGATGCGTTCGCGTAACAAAGGTGACAGTTTTCAGTAAATTCATGGTAAAATTTTAAATATACATACCTTTTCGTATTTACATGTCTAAAAATGTATATTCAATGGTAATGGTAAAAATAAGATAAAAAATTTAATGATTTATTTTTATTGAATAACACTATATTTTGTGAATAGCTTTTTATTGCTTATGCTAAGTTTCAGCACATTTTATTGTACGTTGTATTTTCGCCGACCTTCTCCGTGTATACTGATGTCACTCTATTCATTTATTTCATTACTTCCTTCACTGGCGTGTATAGCTATGTATTAGGTCGAAGGTTTTCTTGCTTGTTAAATTGTTTCAAGCTAAATTTTTATACCAACAAAAGTTAACAGTTGTACCTAAATATCACACAGTATACGCTTCTAACTTATTTTTACCATAACTAAATAATTACTCAAATATTTAGTGTTAATTAAAACTGTGTAGTTTAATCAGATTCTTTTAAAACAATATTTAGCTTCACACAACATCGCTGAAATTACATGAATGTTTTAAACGCTACCTTTGAAGTACTCGTAGGCATATTAATAAATTAAACATGGCCGAGGTAAAGCTTGGCTAAACACCGCTCTCACTTTTGAAATGTAAATGCATAAGTACATTTATGAATAATTCGAGACTTTTCAGGTAATGCTTTTGCTTGCTACTGTATACTCGTACTGAAATGTACATAATACATATGAGTACTGATTTTAATTGTAATACTCGTACACGTACTGACATTATTGTATACATCTAGTGATTTCATCGTTAGCCCTAACGAAAAGCTTGATCTGCGGTCGAATAATTACATCGCACTTAATATTATGCACTTATTAGAAATTATAAAAGTGATGTTTAATTTAGCTTAGTTTAAATTGCTTCCAAGAAGAAAATCATTGTGACGCAATGGATAACTATAACTTCTCAAGGCTCTTCTTTACAGTTTAGAACTTGCTAATCCAAATTGGACCACGTTGGACGCGTGGTAGACTACGGATTAAAACGTTTTCAGTATCAGTGGCGAACATAGTTCAGACATGAGGTGTAGTTTATCAGAATATAAAATGGTTGATTACTCTTCAAATTGATGCCCCTCTAACCGATCCTAAGTCATGTAAATGTAGTAGGTCCAGTTTTGTTCATAGCGTGTCATTTTTAACTAAGACGTGGTTAATGTAAAAAGTTTATTCATTGGCAAATGTTTTCATTTGCCTGTGCATTTTTAACGTATAAAGTTTATATAGCTAAGTCTTCGAGCTCTAGATAATTTTGCATTTTATTACGTTACACAATACACATTAACCCCCAATTTAATTTTAACTTTTAAAACTATAAAAAATATATTAACGCACTATAATTTTACAAGCATGGTGTACTCGCCAACGCGTGAACATGCCTTTGTATCGGTGTGTATTGGTGTAGGGGTATGTGGGGAAGTGTGCGTATCGGGTGAAGGCGATCATTATTTTAAGTACTAGAGGATAGGAACACTGTACATGTAGGTTCGTATTACAGTGCACCACGTTGTTTGTAATGAACGCGGAGTTAAAATTTGGTAACATAATAAAGAAAAATTCAGTAAATTGATAAATTAAAATGTTTGATAAATCGCTTTAAACGTATGATTTTAAACTTACATAATCGCTGACATTATATTTTAATTGTCATTCAAACGTCACTACATACGGCAGATAGACTACAAGCAAAAAAAAATCTATCAATTTACACAATTAATTAGCAATAGAACATTAGTTTCCACAACCTTACATTGTTATGAAACAAGACCACAAAACCCTTGACATCCATTAAGTTTAATTTTAATAACTTGTAATTAAATAGTTGACAGTATGTCGCTCGCCATTCACCGCTCGCCGCTTCAAGGCGCCCTCTACGCAATTATGGAGTCAGCTGCGAACTCCTCTGATTATAACTTGTTTGCGACGACTGATTAGTTCAACAAGTAATCTAAATATATAGATAGATAACATATGTATAATGATAATATAGATAAGCTATTTATAAAATAACGTTTTACAATGGATATTTTTTGTAATTTTTTTGAGTCATATCTTAAATATAAAAAAATGAAGTCAAATAAACTAAAAATAAAATCAAAACTAAAATAATACTATTAATTTTAAATGTCATTTAAAATTCGAATATATAAAGTGTCATCATGAAATGTAAATAAGAATGTTTTTAATCTGTTAATTAATAATTTCTAGGATGATTAGTCCATTTTTTTTTTAATTTTGTTAAGAACGTAGGTATGGTGTCAAAATGAATGTCCAGATCTGGATCTTTAACAGGATCGTTATACAGTCGAGACATATCGACAGCTGGTGAGGACCGGCCAAGAATTGGCAGACATGTCTTGATTGTGGTTTCAAATCATTTGCACTATTTTCTCGGTACTCTCGAGGGAATCTGATGATGAATGAAATCTACCCAATAGGGACGGACCATCTATTCCACCATTTGTCAAATTTTGTAAAAATACCAATTATAAGAGTGCTAGGCGCATGCATACTTGGTCAAGGTTAATAGTCATTTTTTATCTGTGTAAGATTTATGTATTTGTTGTTTTGAAGCGGTATTTTAGGCTACGTAGAAGTTTTTTAACACCATATAACACATAGTACACCACACAGGACTACAATACTGTAGCTTACTTCTTATGTAACTGTTGTAACGCTGTATATAGTCTGTGGTCTCTTAAAGATTTTTGTGCTTCTCAAAATGAAACCTGGAGGTTTATTATCTTCATGTGTGCATTTATCAATGTGTTCTGCAAATGTTAGTTTGCTGTCCATCGAGGTACCCAGATATGGTATGGCTGTTATATTCTGTAGTTTTTGTTCAGCCGTAAATATTCGTCATCAGACCTTATAGCTTCATCGTGAACTTTATGTGGTAACTTTTTGAAGTGTTTAAGTAATTTATTTCTAATACACCAATTATATATATATTGTCAAGGTCGTTCTAATTCAATTTTGCATGTATTAAATCTGTTACCGTTATCATCACTTTATTATATATATATATATAGTAATTTTGTCAATAAATGAATTTGTAATTTGTAGTAATTTTGTCAATAAACTATATGTCAGTTACACTTTATTAAAAAATAACGCAAGTAAATATTCATTATGAGGTACAATCTCTCTATCTGCAATACATTTTCTCTATCTGCAATGTTTTGACCAAAATAGGTTTGAAAATGGCTGGACAGATTTTAATTTAATGAAATAAAAAGCTGAAATGAAAAAAAAAAAAGCTTTTTATGCACATTATAAATTCAGGACGGTAGATCTTCAAGTACTGACAAATCACTTAGAGATAAGCTATATTAAATACAGCAAATACTTAAACCGCTAGGTTGTAATGAATTACCTCTGTCTCAGTAGGACTGAAGAGTTGTATTCTAGAGCAGAATGACGAAATATCTGTTTGATACTCAGATAACTAATTAAAATTGGAGGCCTGAACTATATACTGTACAATGCTTTTAGATGATCAAGACTGCAGATAAGAAAACTAATTAAAAACAGTTTCATTGGGCTCACATAATAGTTTGAGATAACAACAATGCATTAATTAATTTTTATTGCAAATAAAATTTATACATAAGCTACAATTGATTTTAAAATAAGCTACAATTGATTTATTAAAAACAAAAGAAAGATCCTATGACAATATTGAAAAACTTCACATAATCATCAATGTATCTTCAACATTTATCGCAGTACCATTGTCGCCTACCGTACCCTGTAGCCGGCTCGTCCACACACACGAACTGCCAAAATCGGTCGGTGCAAGCGCATAGGTCAAGCGCACTCGACCCGTCTCGCTCTAACACATAGCAGTGAGAGAGACGAACGCGCGCACTCTAGAACTTGCGCCCAAAAATGCAGTCCGACCGATGTATGCAATGATTGTTTTTTGGAATATCTTTAGGGTCTTTAAACTGTGTTGCACATTAGGTAAAGATAATTATATGCTCGCATTACTTTGTAAGTTCTATGAGTAGACTTACAATTCAGACATTGTTGTTTTCTCTAATTAAATAAAAATAATTTAACAAACTGTTTAATGTACTTGACGTCATTTACATAAGAAAGTAACAAGCTACACCTAAACACCTAATTAGATATTGAACTGTGTATCTTTAACATTTTTTATGTTAATAGCCGACAAACGAGCAAACGAGCCGCCTGATGGAAAGTGGTCATCGTCACTCATTGACATCAGTAAGATCAAAGGTATCACTGATGCGTTGTCGGCCAGGAAATGAGAAGAAGGTAAGGAATAAAGTACTGGCTCTCAAGCGCCCAGCCTGAACAGAACACGACGAGTCGTCCGGCGACTGACTCAGGCAGGAGGGTGGTAGCTTGCCAGGCAGGCTTCACGGAAAGATAATTTCCGAATTTTATTTCTCTGTTCATAAATAAACACTATTTACAATGTTTATAGCTTCGTTGTTATTGATGACTTTTTTGTGTAATGCATTAATGTGAGCTAAAGCCCGCATATCACGCCTGCCTGGGTAAGATACCCAAGTTTTAAAATAGATCTCCAGACTTCAACCCAGAGACATTTGAAGCAACGAGTCCTTACTACTTAAGTTAATAATAAAACACTCATAGATTTATGCGTGTCCCATGATTATTAAACTAAAATTTCGTCATAATTAAAACGCAGCGCGAATGAAAGTATTTACATTATAAATAATGAAATGCATAAAGAAACTCATTAGTCGGAGCCAGCTGCGCACACAAATTGCAACTGCTTGTATATGTTAGCGAACCTTATCTCCTAAGACACCTTTCAAAATAATCCAGGTAGCAAATACCGTCAACCTGATTATAAATAACATTGCCGTACTCACTTATAACCCATCTCAAATTTTACTATAGTCATATTTATAGATGATAATAGCTTAATTATTATTTTATTTTAAAAACACATCGCTCGATGGGTTATGTCAATTGTAAACAGGTGACTAGTTACCAGTGAACTAACCTGGATACCTTTGAAAATAGGATAGTTGACTGCTAGCGGCAAAAACTTCATGGCTCTAGCGTGCTACGGAAGACGCCTTGAGCACCTGTCATTCTTCATGACACAAGTTATGGTACCGCATTCTTATGGTTATTTCATTATTTTGAGTTTACGTGTTTTTTTTTTTCTTAAGTCTAATCAGTGGTGACGGGAGACCCATTCCCTTCTATGACAATGTAGTGCAACGTCACTGACCTGATCATGATTGGCATCTTCCTTGTCACTGCTCTCGGAGTCCCCGGAGACGCTGGCAGCCCTGCAGCAGCGTCGGTAGATACACCTGGAAGTAATTACACTTATAAAGCAATTACTAGAAACTATGATTAGTATAGTTCATTAACCGGTGGTATCAATTTACTCTATACGCTTAAGGAGGATTAATATAATTTAACCAAGAGACTCGAGCAATTATTTCGACACTCTATTTGGAAAGTTTCCAATACAAGCTGACATACGTTGTGATTGCTTTAACATCTGACTTCTAGCCAAAGTGCCTTTCTAAACGATACAACATTCTGATTGAACAGTAGAATAAACTCATTCAGCTAAAATGTCACGTGATTTAGCATAAACTAACTCCTACGTCACCTACGTATGAATACACACTTCGAAATGACTACGATTTAAATACACGTCGCACCATAGAAAGATGTACAGCAGAATATTGTCAATTAAGATATATTTATTATACATCTATTAAATTCAACTCAAATTCTTAATCATTTAGGTATTCTGTAAATACACGTATGCACGTCATTTTTCTGCTTCTATTATCGTTTCCAAAAGCTGCTTTGACAGTATGGAGAAGAAACAGTGATAGAAACTCCTCAGGACATCTTTTAAAAGAACACGTGGCAATTACAAAGTAAGTAAACCTGCGCGGAACTGGTTTTCAGAATATTATTTTCGGGCTTCCTTGTCATAAATATATTCATATCCTTTATCTGTAAGCTGTGCTTTAACGCGACGCCTTAAAGTTCTAATTAGTAAGTCACGTTTCAACTTTGGAACCTTATTGTAAAAACAAACTCCGAGCCCCATGAAAGGACGCTGAACCTTTTGAAGACGACATAAACACGTAACCAAACTACGCCTATTTCTTGTTTCATGATTGTGTGTATCACTTTTCTGTTTGAACATTTTTTTTTTCTAATAAACACTAAATTGCTATAGACAGCTCGCCATTCGGTCAGGCTACGGTGAGTACTTCTTTTTTTCAAATTTTCCTTTAAAAACTCACGTGTCTTTAATCTATATATAGTTCTGATT
>DWPT01005624.1:0-12083 GCA_018251895.1 Agathymus mariae mariae
TAACACTGCTATGCGTGGATAACCAAGTATTTTTTTTATTTTCACTTCAAATTTTAAATTATGTGCATAATAAAAAAGCTTTTGCTCGCGGTTTCACTTGCATAGTACCTAGTTGAGCGGCACCGAAATATCGTAAAAAAAATATGTTTTCCTCGATATTCTTAGACGCCTTGATCCCTTTCAAGTCGAGACCTAGCAGTGCGACACTCGTAAGCGTCGTGACAAATGATGTATATTAAGTTTAAAAACTATGTGAAATCAGAAATATCTGTCAATCTCACGTTCACATTGAACCGCGCCCTCTAGCGGTGGCTAAGCGACAACTCCAAAGTGAACGTCGATACATACTGGGGTCGTGCCGCTGCGACTGCTGCGTCAACTGCGAGAGATACTGAGACTGCGCCGCACTCAAGCTCCCCGACATACCCATCGGCTGCAACACAACACAACACACCACTGTTAACAGACAGGTACGGGGCGGGCCTGCACCTTTTATGTTTTGTCAGCTACCATGGGATTCTAAAACGTCATAATTAATGTATGTTGTGGTAAGTTCCTAATTTGTCTCAAAAATTCTCATGCATTTTGAAGTTTGTGGAACTTCCACATCGATAACAAAATGTGCGTCGTCTAAATACCTATGATAGTCTAAGAACTTCATACATATGCCTCATATAATAAAACTTTTAATCAATGAAATCAACCAATAAGTTTGTAAAAAGTGACATAACTGTTAATATGTTATAATGTTATTATGTCATACATCTAATCTTGGTCTGTATTTTATAACTTGTTGAGGTGGAAACCTGTTTAGGTAAAGTGCGAGGAGGCTTAATCGCTCCGTAGGGTCCACACCGACTTCCCCTGGTCGTAGGCACCCTACCGAACAACAGACGATACATAAACAATAAAGTATCCCCAGCTTCCTTCTCAATCGACAAAGAGTCGGTGACCGCGTAACATCGCATTAATCCTCGGCAGTTGAAACGAACATCTATTAACAGTATAACCGGCGGGGGTACCTGGTGGTGATGCGGGGGGTGCGCACGATAGGGCGCCGCGGGCAGTTCCGGAGCGCCCGCAGCCGCCACCGTGTGATTCGGCGTCGTTGTACCCAACTGTTGCACACCACAAACAAACACATATATAAATATATAAGTTAACGAACAACTCATTAGCTGCTCAGTATAGTTCA
Source organism: Agathymus mariae mariae (assembly GCA_018251895.1). Classification (NCBI taxonomy): domain Eukaryota; kingdom Metazoa; phylum Arthropoda; class Insecta; order Lepidoptera; family Hesperiidae; genus Agathymus; species Agathymus mariae. Next base: position 1,196 of record DWPT01005624.1, read on the forward strand.
CACATTTCTACTCACGACTAAGGTGACCTCCTCGGTAAATTAAAACTTGACAATAATAAAATAAATAAATCCCTCTCACTTAGGCTATACCTAAAATTGCGTACGACGCTACAACCAGCACAGGACAGACAGTTATATTGCCTAAGCGCTGTTAACAGCCGGTTGCAGACTGCAATAAATCTTTCCTTGTCAATTAAAATGTTCATTGTATGCAGAATTATGACGACAAAGTAGTCATACAAGAATAATACACTATGTATTCATGAATTTTCTCAAGCCAAGCTTCGTCGACGACACCAAACCCGTGGAGGGCGTGCCATCTCTCTAATTTATAAATAAGAAAGCTATCTGTATGCGTATGTAAAAACGAATGTTCTTAGGATAAGACTGTATAGTTTAATCCGTCCAGCCATCCAATTGCCTTTGGTAGTGCACGATCGGACAGAGGCTTCCCCTAACTGGCTCCACGCTGACCGATTCTGAGTTTAATTTATGGTCAACACTTGCGGTCATTTATCGTACGGCGCAATGCGTAACAATGGCCCGGCTTCGTGGACATTTGGATACGTAGCGTTCGTGTGCAGTGCGCATGTCAAAACACTTCTAGTTCCGTACACATCACATCGCTGTACCCACTTTGCTATTACATTGGGTCTTTTAACAACGATGCCACCGCTCCTGGTGTAACAGGCCATCGTATGCGTACAATGCATTAAACAATCCCCATCTCACCTCCCTCATCCCGTGGTGCGGCACCGCGTGGTGTTGCGTGTTGTGGTACGTGTAAGTGGGGATGTGTTCTCCCCCACCGGCCGCGCCCCCCGCTCCCGCTGCACCGGCCGCCACGCTGGCCACCGTCGGACCGTTGGTCTGCGGCTCGTCCCAGTCTTCCTGACGAGGTACACACAAAGTTTAAAGTTTTAAGTATACCTCATCTCACGTCTCACAACTGGAGAGGTAAAGGTCATCCACCACGCTTACCCAGTGCGAATTAGCTGACGTCACACATTCTCAACTGTGTCGGTTGCGTCATGATGTTTTCTTTCACCGAAGTGCGTGATAATAAAATTAGTTTGTAACGTGCTGACACTGAACAATCAGAGGTGTACGCAACGTTCAAATTACGCAACGTTCAAATCACGACGCTATTGCTTCTAATACAAGTATTTATTTTTATTTTATTACACTTTGTGTACGTTCTTCTCCCGGCGTTCTGTTATTGTGTTCGTATCGTGTTAGTGCGTGGCTTAATACGAAGATGCAGAACATACAGTTTGCGTGTGCGTGCGCGTGTATGTGTGTGTTGTGTTCTCTTATAGCTTTGACAGTTTCTCCTCCAGTAATTCGTTCCTCCGACTCATTTTATGTAATTTTTCGAGAACTGACAAATGTTTATATTTGTAGCTTTATATATTTATAATAAACTAGGTGTAATGTAGTCTTGAAAGTCGTGTATTTGCGTCATACGTTAACCGATGCAGAGGCTACAGTTCTTCTGAGGACCTCACTACCAAGCACATACATCACACGACAATTGCAATCTTTTCATTCATCACCTAGCTACACATAAGACTGCCGACTGCACACACCAACACGGCCTCCCGCAACGCCTTTAAAGCCTATCAAAATTACTAATCAAAGCGTATTGAACTAAATAGCTATGTATACAAATATCAAAGCGATTAGCATACCAAGATCCAAAAAGTCCGCCATATGTTACCGGAGGTTCGCTAAGAAATTTCACATGACATAACACAGACGTGCAAGTATACTCAAACGAAACCAAACAATACTGCAAAACGCCAACATTACTTGAGTTTCCGTGGCACGTGCGTAACCTTTCTTATTTCATTATATTGCATATCCAGATAGTTCAATGAATGAACATTCAAATTTGAAGCAATATACACGGAGTGTACATTCTACAGCGGGGCGGACCCATTGATTTTTATAACATCAAAACAATGGATACATTCAGCTCGATCAATCGACAGCTATAGTCAGACAACGCTATACACTAATCACAATATTGTCATAATGTTCGCACACGAAACAAACTGTAATGCTATGCTTATTCACGAGTCATACAGAACTATATTATTTTTTAATGTCTGCATGGCGACATTTAAGTCATAAAAGGAGAAAAAAAGGAGGAGGTTCTCAATTTATTCGTTTGTTTGATATTTGAACTCAAGAAATTCGAATTCTTCGAATTGAAGTACGTTTTTTTCTTGTTAAAATATCGATTTGAGTTTTGCTTTTTTTTGGTAAACATTTTAGTAGTGTAAAGTTTATCGAAACGACTAGTCCACTAATAACGATATCGCGTCCTATCAGAAATAAACCAACTGGTTTGAAATAATATTTTTTTAGTAACAATAGAACAGTGGTTGGTCCCATGTATGATAAAAAAAGCGTCTATTGCATTATCAATGTACAGCCCAAGAGACTTGGTCCACGTAAGATCTTTAAGAATTTATTTTTTTGTTATTTTACTTTGTCCCAATCGCATAGACTTCAATCGAAGAAACCATAATAGTGTGTATGAAAAGAGAACTATCGCAAATATTAACGACCCAGCTGTTTTCAATTACTACTTGAGTTTAAACAATGGAATGCAGTATACAAATAACACATGGTCAATCTAAATTTGTCAAAAGTATCAGTAAAATTTAGTCTGGTAGGTTAAATCATTAATCACCAATAATAAAATTTCACTAAAAGAAAAAAAGTGTATAAAAACTGCTATATTTTTTTTAAATATGTCCCGTGCAATGCGTATATTAGTATTTTGAACAAGTTATATATATTATAGCATCAAAATTATTTCAGCCAGTTATAATAAATAATTTGGCATTAGTCGGACGCAAGTATAAGCTGTCACTAAAAATCGTAACAAGGGATCATTTTTTGCTATAAAAGTTTTCTTATCGCACAAACCGTAGCTTGGCTTATCCGGTGTGTTTATATTATAGAGATCAGTGAGTGGAGCCCTTACCGTGACGGATGCTTGCGGGGGGGCGGGGGGCTCCGCGCTCGAAACGGCCGCGCTCGGAGTGAACACCTACAAAATATATTTATATTAAATATATTTATATAAGTAAAAATCAATTGCCGTATGTATCAAAGATCTCTGATCACACCACATGAGTACGGCTCGACTGATTTTGGTGATTGTTTTTGTTGTGTTCGTCAGGGAACCGTCATGAAAAGGTTTGTATCAAAATTCACCAGAAGTACCGGAAATTTTTGTACTATAATTGCGTGAAAATTTCAATATAAAAAAATTGTCATAACAAGCCATTCCGATTCACACAAACTCAAGAAAAGATTGTCATTTTCTTCATTAGTAAACTGGTCCCGTGCGCAGCCGGCGTAGGTCAATCGTTATTTTTATTCAAAGCCAACTTCACAACATGTAAATGCTGTAAGTAGAGTGTTTTGGTATCTATCCAAAACGGTTGGAATTAACTTCTGTCGGCCCCAAATGACACTCTAGCTCATACGGCTAAAGAGAAGTCTTGTTCGTGTCTCATCTTGCCGAAATTTCGCGCCTAGATACAACATGCCAGCACAAATACCTCACTACCTATGCCCGAGATTCGCATAAACAACCTTGCGGTGTCTAGACGCGAAAAAAATCGGTATTCCTGATGGAGTTTCAAGGATTTGTAAGAAAGGCATGTGCACCCAAGTTGTCTCCTATGTTGACACGTCTGTTCCGCCTCTCCCTCAAAACCGGAATAGTGCCTAAAGCTTAGCAACGTACAACCCGTACCCAAAAAAGGTAGTCGTGCCGACCCTAAAAACTAACGACCAATTTCAATTACCTCCATACTCTATGACATTACGGAACGTATATTGAATTCGCGTCTCATGACATACCTATAACAAAACCGGTCGACCGGGGGACCTTCTAGACTAGACTATGCCACTCTACTTATGAGATGACGTCCTCGAGAAAAACGGGGAGGCGCTTGCCCACTCCCTTGATGTCTCGAGAGCTTTCGAAAGGGTCGCTAGCCTGTTAAGCAAGCTTCCAGCATATGGTAATTATTCTGGCCTTATCGTTTGAGTAAATGACTCTTTGAGCGAACGGTTTCTCCAATTGTCGTCGATGGTTGTTCGTTGCAATCGATGTGACCAACGCCGGAGTTCCTCAGGGGCCCGTACTATCCGCTACTCTGTTTCTGCTGCACATCAATGATCTGCTCAAACCCAATATCTATGGATATGCAGATGGCAGCACAGTAGTGGAGCGATACCTTCCGAAACCTCGGGTCAGTAGAGACGAAATACAGTCCGATAGAGAGCCCATGGTGGGACGTATAAATCTCACACTTCAATGTAAGTGAATTCAGGAGGTGCACGAAAGGAGCATCCCCGCTTGACGTACCGACATACTTCACTGTACGTCTGGCGCACCCTGAGCAACAATCGGCGAGTACCCGATGTTGACTGGACAATCCTTTCAACACGATGATTCATCGAAACGCAAAGAAGACTTTTTTCGAACCTCAACTTTGGTCTGTTCATCGAGTCCAATGCATAAGCGGCTGCAATGAAACTGAGAGCCCTTGCGAAGGTGTGACGGTACTTCGTACTGAATCCAATTTTAACCCTGTACAAAGCTCAGGTTCGATAATGTGTGGAGTACTATTGTCACATTTGGACTGGTGTTGCCAAATATCATCTATCTATCAAAGTTGGAATCGATGCAGAGGAGTGCAGCGGTACATTAATGATCCAGATCTGGTCGAAACCAATCTACAAAGCATTGAGCACAGGCGCAGGGTCGCCAGCCTCTCGGTCATATATAGGGTGCATTTTGGACAGCGTGCGCAGGAATTGTTCTAAATAATTGCCCTACCGCTGTTCCTCCGGACAACTTGACGTACGGCGGGTATCCATCCTTACGTAGTGAACGTACCGTCTGTGCGAACGACGCGGTTTCCTGCTACTTACAATGTGGGAGTCTTAAAAATAGAGTGAATAGGCTTTACAAGTAAAAGCGTTCAAGATTCTAGACTTCAACACCACTTTCTTTTATAAGTCAGTCTGTTCTATATCTTAAACTTCATCACCACTTACCAACGAATGGGATTGTTGTCAACCATTAACTTATTTTATGTAAAAAAAAAATATTTGATCGAGATCGTTGATGATTGACACTTTTTTTAATTTTAAAGGCTTTTTTGTGATCTCTAATTTTATCAGTGTTATATAATTATGTGGTAATTCTGTCGAATTACGGAATTACCAAACAACCTTTATTCAAACATCGAAGGGGAACGTCTTTAACACTGTGCTTTCCGACACGGTTGGCAAGTGTATAAAATAATTTCATATATCTATATACACAAGCCACAATTAATATAAACCCATTCACTTTACGAACCTCATTACAACTTTCTTTATGTGCAAGCGAGATAGACCGATAACAATGGACAGTGATCATAACAAGGGGAGTACTTACACAGAATGGCAACTATTCTTTTATTACAAATCAGTCTCGGCTCATCAACAGAAACACCCAAACAATTCCTTTTACACACTTGTATGATACTGATCAGTCGATGATCACAGTAATAAATTCCATCTAAAAGGTCACACTCCTATTCTATATAAAATATTTGCGTTGTGTATTAGTTGGTGGAAGTACAAATCAAAAAGATTTAAAATGTAAGGTAAGAAAACCTCACACAGGTAATATCATCATTACAGCCGCAAAATCCCATTGTCCCCCCTGCTGGGATTGACTTATAATGGGAATTGTATTAAGTCCACCACAAGCAAAGGCAGATGGTCTGACACACATCTTCGAGAATATTATTCAACTCATTTGCAAGTGTTGCTTTGTTCTTCACACACAAGGTCACTGCGCTGGTGAAGTAACCAATGCGTACGTAAAAACTCTGGTAGTGTGCAAAGAACCAAAAACTGACCTTGGTGTCTGACAATGATCCCGACCACTCCTCATTGTCCCAGTCTTCTGTTGCAGGAAACGAGTCACCAATATTGTTGGAATCTGAGGATGGATTAGTTCTTTTTTCAGGACTTCAAATTTCATAAGAGATTTACATATAGGACAGTGTAGATACATGTAAATTTATTTAGTTAAGTGTATTCAGGAATTTTATACAAATACTATTCAACGAATAGGTATAAAATTTTTAAAATAGTGAAAATTTTGATCAAAATACGACGTAAAATAAATAGAACTACAATTTACTGCAAAAAGAAATTGTGTACTAGATTGTAGAAATCATGTTAGAAGACTAAAATACTTGATGCACAAGAGAATTGACAAGTGTACAGGTTAATAACCCATGTAAAAATTATTCTATTTATCAATGAAATATTGTAGACTGACTGGTGTGATCCGCATCGTTCCAGTCCGAGTCGGTTCGCATCGGCCGCGGCCGCGTGGCGCCTCGCCTGCCCCCGCGCCCCGCGCCGCGCCCGCCGCGAGCCCCGCCGCGCCCCCGCGCTCCGCCGCGACCTCGCCCACCTTCGCCTTCACCGCGACCTGCGACAACCCACCACAGATTATGTGGTTAATTGTAAGACGATAAAGTGCGAGTCGGATCATGCACAGTCAAGGACTTTGTAGTCGAGTAGAATATTGGAAAACATCCATCACATGTTTGAAAAATTAGAGGGGGAGAAACACTTTTCATAAATTCAGAAGAGTAAAGCTTAACAACTATTTAATTTAAAAACTTGCTTTGAAGCCTCTACTTAGTTACTAGTTTTTTCTTTAATTTGTATATTCTACCTCATTATGTAACAGTGTATGAGTTTTCAAATTTTCATCTCTGTATCAGTGGTCAGCGAGTAATTATTAACCATCATAATAATATAATAACGTGAAAGATCCGTCTTTAAAATTTGTTTACAAAACTCTAAAAGCGCTAAGGAGATCTGCCCTGAAGACCATTTAATTGGTAAAATTCTTGCCGATGACTACGAGATGAGCATAAATGGGATGCATTGAGTAAAGGCTTTGTTCACCCGTGTGACTATAATTCTAATACGGATACGTTGAGACGAAGGAAATCGTTGTTCCGGTCCCATCGGTAACACCGAGAGAAGTGGTCGAAGTCCGTTCACGAATCTGAGGATTCACGTGCGGTTATAATTAAGGCTCCTGGCCGTTTCAGGTGACCTTTGCGACCGGGGAAGACGCTAGCTTGGCTTTTATACGAGATGCTCCACTTTACGAGGAAGCTTATCTGCGAAGAGATGTTACAGTCCATCTGCTGGAACATCATGGAATCTCCCTGGTATGTCCACCAAGAATGCGGAGATCGGAAAGGATGGTCAATTTTCGGTTATGGGATACGTTTAACATTTGGTCATGAAACTCTTACATGAGTACTAAATTCAAATGTTCCAGTGGATTCGGATTTTTTAACTCTCAAAAGGGATTTAGTTAGCAATTAGTCAACTACCCTCACTTCGCCCGAAAATTTTTTTAATGTCAAAATCAGGCATACGGCCCGCCCCCGATTGTAAGTGGACACCGTGACCTATCGACACATCCACCATCAAGGGAACTGCAAGTGCGTTGCCGGTCTTGAAGGATACTGTTTGATATGATCTGTTCAGTGGTCTAAGCGTTATACATGTACAGACAGACACACAAAGTTAACGTACATTAAAAAATCCAAAAATATTCCATGATTACAGATTCCACCCTATATTATAATCAGTGTGTGCGATAATCTTACGTGGCCTCGGTCCGGAACGCGACCGCGGGTCTCGCTGGTCCCGCGGCGGCTCCAGCTCGCCGTTACCCGCAGGCTGCGGTGGTTTTTTCTTTTTCTTTTCTCTCGTCTGCCACTCGCCCTGAAATTTTTATATCAATTTTAAGAATGTTCTATCGACAAATGGTTAGTTGCCGAATGCTTGTTTTAATTTTAAGTTTTTTTGTATGTAACGAGTAGTCGTGCCACGTGTGCTCGTGTGCCGACTATTGGCATGTATGCTTGCCAGCGTCCACGTTTCTTCGTAACATCAGAGGTATGTACATAACAGAGACAACCCACTTACACCTTGTAGCTCAGTTGATAGGATCCAAACATGTCGAGCGAGGGGTCTCGGGTTCAATTCCCGACCGAGGCAGACATTTATGTAACAGATATACAAATATTTGTTCTTGAATGGGTGTTTGTTGTCATATTTGTGTACATCCATGCCGTCCCCATATAGCATATAATATATGTATATAATCCTAGTGCAGAGATGTATGTGAACGTATATTTATTATTACTCATGATATACATGCAAATCATACACGGCAATTTGCTTATCGCATAGCCTGTAGTAGAATTCTGCAAAGCGCAATCATAATAATAATAATGATAATATTCCCGTTGCTAAACTCTATCAGCTGTACAGTATAAAAGGGCTACGTACCTGTATCCGCTGGGTCTCCTCCAGCAGCAGATTGCAGGCGGCCACCATGTCGTTGTCCGAGTCGTGGAGCGCCGAGCACACCTCCTCTTCTGTGCGCCGGGTCATCTCCATCAACTCGTTCACCTGGGGAATGTGGCGAGACACTTTTTAATTATGTTACACAGAAGAATCGTAACTACTTTACTAGCAAAAATATAAACGTAATTAAAATTACTTTTACTTTACAACCGTATCTTGTATTTCATTTGGTTACTCTATAAATAATTTGGTTAATTTTACCTGTTCCGATAGATGTTACAAATTATCATTAGAAATTGTATTCTAACAAACAAAAATACTGCCGACGGAAGCGCTCGAACATACATAGAAAAGATATATTGAATATCACTGCGACAAAAATTTTATAATTTCAGAGTCATAGTCAATAATACCAGCAGTGGAACAATCATGTGTTGTAGAGTGATCTACCATCGTGTTCATGAAGCGATACATCACCGAACGATGATGAATGAATGAATAAAGCACTCACCATTCTCCTGACGTCACACATGTCGTCGCTTTTACGGTCGATCATGTTTGCCATACGGAGTTGTTCTGTGGTGGCCTGCAAACACATTACACACACATACATTTTAGATATGCACTTTTAAACGGTATTAATTAGGAATCCCTTTAAATGTAATACACACACATCTTTCGAGACACGCCCCAAACATGATTGATTTTAATAAGCTTAGATTATAAATACTCACTTGTGGCTTGACTTTCTCCTTAGGAGTTTGTTTGTCTGTCGCCTTAGTTTTATCCTGTTGTTTGTCCTTCCCCCCCTTCGCACCACCCTTGGTGGCGCGCGCACCCAAACTCATCTTTATCTTCTAATGTTATATTTACAGCCTCTATGTACAAGCAGCTGAAACAGGAAAATTGTGGCTTACATATAAACTTAAGCATTGAAAACAATTCTAATGACAGGATGCTAGATGATTAAGCCAATTTGAGTTCTATTATATATTCCATTCATATATTCATTATATAGCGTACATAGTAGAGATAAAGATCAGTATGCTGTATTACATTTTAAAATACCGTTTCGCTTCGACTCTGCATCAGTAAGGATTGAGCCTAATTAAACGAAACAAGTATTATTTTTCAGCTAGATATATAGTGAAATCGTCATCATTACAACCCATGAATACCGCACCTCAGAGCGTCAAGTCTCTTTTCACAATTTGAGGGTACTATTAACTATTGAACTGTATAATCAATCATTGGTTTGAATACGGCTCGAAGGACCAAAACAGGGAATTCGATTTTACGAAAATCTATTTAACATATTAAAGTATTTTATATGAACACATTGCTTTATATTAAAATATGAAAATAGGCGTGTGTTCACGTGGTCTTGTCAACAGGAGCAGTTAGTCAAAGACAATACAATAGATTCAAATAAATGTTACATAACAATAACATACACTTTTCAATTCCATATGACTTTTAACACGTTGGAAAATTGTTAACATCGAACAATCTCAACGTTTTATCCGAATTAAGGGATGTAAAAATGTTGCGATTCATTATCCAAAAATTTAAGTTATTTTTCTTATAGACGTACTATGAATATCTCCGAAAGTAGAAAATAATAGACTGTGACTTATTATTATTCAAATAATCGTCAAGAAATGTGCTGAGGGATTACGTTATTATTTATGTGACACTAGCGATCTCGCCTAAGTAACTTGGCCCTTTTTGGTCACTCTCACAGCGCCGTACTGACTTCTTATATAAAGAATTTATTAAAATAACACAACCATGGCACTAGAAAAATATTAATCTGTTACGAATCAGCGGAAATTTTCTACCGAGACATGTCGAAATTATAGTTTGAACGCATGTTCACCATCAGTTATACTAGAGTCAAATATATTGAGAAATTCAAACGAACCAAAACGAGTAAGCTTAAGCGAATACGATTCGATCGAATCGACTCAATTATTCACATGAAGCTATAACAATTCAAGGATGCTTTGCTCTTCTATTGGAGTCGATGCCGTGTTGCTACATACTGCACGGAATGTATTTTACGATCAATCCAACCTCTTAGTCGAACACACTAGTTTAATATAAAATTGAATATCAAATTCGAATGTCGTCAGCCAAAAACTCTAATATTCGTGGCCCGTATGTTTGTTTAATGACTAGTTGCATAAAAAGGTGCGTTTTGATTACTGGATGATTATATATTAATTAGAAAAAGATACTAAAATTGTGGTTATGTACCTAGTCAGTGTTTTTCAAATTGATCGAAACTGTGATCTCAAAATTATGTCAACACAAAAATTTCGACTGGCAGACTAAGTTATGAAAGAAAAGTTTTTATAATAAGATTCCTAAGTTGATACGCGAGTTGCCTATTGGAACTTTTAAGCGACGCATTAAAACACAGCTTATAGGCAAAGGATATTATAGT
>DWPT01005625.1:0-12082 GCA_018251895.1 Agathymus mariae mariae
ACAATGATTTAGTCTGCAATTTAGTTTTTCATTAATTACTCCGACTAATGACCTTGAAAACCATATCGGAAGTTGCTTTGTACGGCAAGGCCCAGTTTTGGGGAAGGTTTGTGTAATTGACAATATCGTCGTCGTCAGCACGACCTTGGGCCTGCTTGAACAGTACGGTAGTCCACGAAACATTATTTAGTTTAAGATAAAAAAAAGTCCCCTTTATAAAAGATAAATCTGAATTATATATGGACATACGGATGGAAATTTGGATACTTTAATTTAAAACATTTATTACCACAGGCTGAAAGCTTCAGTGTTTTAAATATATAGACATTAATTTATTTTACACAATTTATAATTCTATAAAAGTATTGATTATACTATATAATCATATATCATTTTCATTAAATATATATATACATATGAATATTTAATGAAGTGCCAATTTTGTGAGTTTGTGAGTATGCGGAAGGTAATCTCCGGCCCCACAATACCTATTTGAAAAATTCTTACGTACGTAGACTTAGGCTACATAATATTTAACTCGAACGAAGTCGGGGTGGACAGCTAGTATTATATAAACGGTGACAATAAAGTTCAGTATACTACAGTCCCCATTCCCAAAACCCAATTTCAAATAGACAATAAAACACAGGCAAAATTCAGTTCCAACTGAAATTCACATTTTATTTCACTGATAAAAATGCAGCGCAGAAAACTCACATTAACATCATATACGAACTCGTTCTTTTATTCAAACGGTATCGAATGTAGTAATTTACGCGAGTGTCCTCACGGTATCACCGATGGGGGGACGGTACATAAATTATCTAGTTCTTCGCAGCGGTGTCCAATATGGGATTTAACAGGAATGCCACAATGCCCCGAGGTAGAGGGTGGTCGGGACAATTAGAGTGGCTATGTTGAAATGACAGATATTGGGATGAATGTGAAAATATAAATATCGATCAAATAATATACATTACGTATATTTATCTAGTATCGTAGTGTCTGTAAATATAATATTTTTCTAAATTATCAACTACCGAGTAAACTTCGGGGGTTTTGTTTATTTACATAAATACATATCAGGCAATAAATAGCAATAGCAATGGAATAACAGCTATTTTTTATTAATAACTCAGTGTGGAACGATAACTTTATCGTTCTATAGCACATGCTAAACCATTTTTTTTATTCGAAAACACAACGGTATGATTGGACGGGATCATGTGCCTATAATAAATGATAGTGCAAGGAGCTTCGTTAAGACAGGAAAGGATATAAACGGGGAAAGGTACTTGCTATACCAGGACAGGCGTTGCATAACAAAGCAACCATCATTATCTTTCTATATCTTCTCCCTTAAAGTTATGTAGAAAAAGATAAGGCTTCTCTGTTCTCACGCATTTAGTTTTATACTTTCCCCATGTTGAAGCATTACTTACCTCTGAAAATATCACAGTAGCCAGTAACCACCGATGAGTGTACATGTACGGTTGTTTTCTAACTCGCACCGTTTCTTTCCCTCTTCCACGTGTAACAACGCTGTACTCTCATCTCATTTTAATAAAAATGGAAATAATGTACCTACGTTTATTTTAAATGGGACCATATCATAAAAACGACAACCATTGTCGACCTACAGATAGCCAAAGAGAGTCTCCCCAACAATTTGCATTTATTTACCGCTGTTCGCAGGTAAGGCATGGACAAAACAAAGGATACGACACATTTGTGGACACTCTACACGAAATATACTTTTTGTACTCCTCTCGTATGTAAATCTAATAAAGATGCAATGAAATCGATATTATTAGATATACTGTTATGTGGGTTATTAAATAAATATTGCTTTTTGCCAAACGACTCCGGTTTGATTCTGAATTCTGAGTTAGATTTCCGGTAGAAGCCATTATATAACATATTGTTAGCAGCCTTTGTAAAAGTGACGTTGGCTAAGAAGTGACATCACATCCGTTAAGAGGATCCTGATTTTTAAAAAGTCTGCTTGCTGATAGCTGTGATTTTAGTAAAGTTCTTTTTTTAATTATTTAGATAACCCAGATAAAATAACACAATGATTATACATAGTTGTAAATAATTTTGGAAAACCTTCAACCATTTTATAATAATAATACTTACGTATAATGTCTTATGTCCTAGAAGTATCTTATGATCTTAATTTTACACTTCTATTTACTTTACCTATATATTAAATAAAATTTTAACTGATCAATTTCTGTACATGAACGATATATGAGAAAAAGTATTATTAGGGGCCTTTATTAACGGAATATAACCCAAAACAATAGGTCACAAAACAGCAACTTATATATATATACATATATCAAAATGATGTAAGTAATTATATAAATTTACTAGCAGCCTGTCTCGCCCCAATTCGAATTCAAAAATGCATTAGACATATACGTTTAATGTATAGTTTGTCCATCCTGAATAATGTACGTTTCAAATGGTGAAAGAGGTTTTCGAATAGATGCCGTGGTTTCGAAAATTACTTTTCGCATATAGACAGACTATACATATATATATGTAACATAACATATTGATACATAAAAAAAATCCGCTCACTAAACTTATGACAGGACAGTGAGCAAGACTGTTTGCATCATAATTTTTTTTTTTTGATAAATCGCTTTAAACACAACAATTAACCACAAAACCTCAAAACCAAACAACGAACGCTATGTAAAACAGTTACACAAAACATCGCATCACTAATGAGGAGGTGGCAGATGCATAAGGGCAAAAATATTAAAATGATAACGGCAAAATACTTTAATTTGAATCTAATGGAAATTTCATGTGGACTGCGACAGCAATTTACATCTTTAATAATTTAATTATGGATAATTATCATAATTAAATATAAAAGATATTGTGATAATTTTTTTTATTGTAAAGTTTTATATGTAACTTTAAGGATGACTTAACTAAAGAAGTAATACATCTGAAATCATTAATTGTTAAAATATTGTATGACGTTCATTTGTTAACCAATGAAATCTGTTGGAGAAGTATTCCTTTGATTTTATCACTTGTGACAAACAAAAAATGTATTTTTTTTTTTATTTCAATGCGTCATATACAGGGTTTAGGGTTAACTTTTTCAGTGCGCTAATAACTGTTTTGCTTGCCGTTTTCCCTTTCTACCTGTAAAATAATCATTACGAGTATTTTGTTTTAGACTAGGTCCATACGGCTGTTTTTACGAAAAGTGCAATAACTCAAATTTCAGGACTGTAAATTGTTTTCCTCGACTGCATCCACATATTGTGGATCTGATTGTTTTAAAGCACAACTTTGAATTCTACGTAGAAACTAAATAAGATTACAATGGTTAACAGCGTTGTTTTGTTTTAAAATAGCGCTACTTAGTTATTGCACTTGAAAAGACGGCAAAAAACGTTATTTAAGTTACATTGCTTGTTTCCCTGAATTCCTGAAATAAAACCTTTGGAATTTAAAAAACATTATATCTAAATGCCCGTTTATTAAAACATATAAACATTTTTGGCTGTGTTGGGGCGGTATTGGCTGTATTGTATTGAATACTCCCCCCCAATTCCATGCCGGTAGAACAGGATGTCGTAAGAGGCGACAGAAGCCAGCCTGCTTTGTGGTAGGACTTTGCGTAAAGATTATATTATTTATATTATTATTAAGTCGTTAATATTATTATCGGTATTATTATCTTTCCGTGCAGCCTGGCTAGCTACCATCGGTGGGTGGTAGCTCAAGCAGGTGTGCTTCTTCTCATTTCCTGACCGACAAATCATCAATGATACATTTAGTCTTGCTGATGTTCATGGGACACGTCGACCATTTACCTGGTGACTTGTCTGCAAGAGACAAAAAATGCACACTGATCATGTTACAGACATAAAGTAAATGTAATGTCTAAATAAAGCGGAAATATATCATAGTACCTCAACTGACTCTTTCCGTTGAGAACTGGACATTCTAAATTCCAGTTTGAACCTAACCCTAAACTAATCCGGTGACGGGAAACACAAAAATGGGCCATTCATTTACTAGCTTTTGAGTAAGCAAGTCGTGTTAGAAAATAAAGCGCAACACACTGACAACAAAGAGTATTATTCACTGTCCCCGTACAAAATAAATTTTAGACTTGGCTACGTCCCGCAATTTTTTTCTAAAATCGGTTTATATTTGTATTTTTACAAGGTAAGAATAAATTTTCGACGGACTTACATTAATTTAAATGGTCGAAAAAAGAAAAATTATATATGAATCAAATATGATATTTGAACGTGTTGATACAGTTTTTATCTCCTTACGTCCCATGAATCACATATAGTATGGATCATATATGATACTTCGTACCTACTGTCTAAGTTATTTATGTCATCGTTCATAATCACATACAATTTATTTGTTTCTTACTGTGTAATTGCACGAAAAAATCATAGGCACTGATTGTCACGACTGAGGGTAGTTAGGGTAAATGATCATTTTTGTCATTACGTGTTTGTCAGTGAATTTTGTTTAATCTTCAACTCGTCAAAAATTACGAGGTTACTTTTGGAAATTGAATATAAAAAATGAATTCTCGGAGGAAATATACGGACGATGAGTTATCAAGAATATTAGAAGAAAGTGATGTATTGTTCAAACGTATACTTTTAAGAAGGTTCGTTGGAATGTCTCGATGGCAAAAGTTACTGCTTGATGTGCTACAATGCGGTGTACCAAACTCCTAAAGACAGGGATAATTCGTTTTTTTTTATTATTCCGTATTTACAGAGTAAAAGATCATTTATTTTTCTTAAGTAACTCTGATAAAATAAAGGCTGATTAGAAAGTACATTTTGTTTCCTTTATATTTTTGTTATTTACACAATATAATCCACACGTCCCAATATTAAAATCCTCAATTATCTCGCCACGTCCACAAAAAAATAACCTGCAAACTTACCTCTAACTTTGATCATATGTGATTCATGAACGTATAAAAATTAGGGTAAAAAACATCGGACGTATCATACGTGATTCATCAGACAGGGAACCTGTAAGCTAGTAGCGTGGGTTGAAGATCGAATAGTTGGTGTAGTGCAACGTGCCGACGATCAAGGAAAAAGGCGTTTAATGATCATTAACAGTATGACACCAGATTATTTTGGTAATAAATTACGTCATCCTCAAAGCGAATATGATCATACACATTTAACCATGTAAGTAGATAAGGTTAAACGTTCACAAGTCAACACAACAGTAGCTCACACTATACATAAACCCGGAAGGGACTTGACAAACGAGTGCCTAATCTAACATAACCTTAAATTTACATACAACATTTAACTTCAAATTTATAAACATCAGGTAAAACGTCTGAAGGGGTCCACGGACATTTTAAAACCCCTCGGGCAATATCCATGCTGTTTACAAATGGAGGAGCAGAGGGCGCGGACGTCGCTGTGTCGCGCGGCATTTCTCAACGATGCTTTTATTAAACGTCTGATGTAGTTTGTCACCAGCACAATAAAGGCGGTCTGTGCAGGTACGGAACGTGACTGGGTATGTAGCTGGCTTGTTTTATCATGTCCACAAGGAGAATTTTGTTTCAGATAGTCAGTAGAAAAGGTATCGGAACCAGAGATACAAATAAGGTTAAAGTTTCGTAGGTACTAAATATTACAAGGTCTACATATGGTAGCAGTACCGTCTATACACATTTGCAATACTAGTCACGTCAGTGACGCATTACAAAAGGAAGCGATAAACTAACATTCTCACTCGCTCTCCGGTTCTATCCAAATATAATTACGTTTCAATTTATTTTAAAGAAAGGTGATGGCCTTGCAGTCTTGAAACCCCATCATTAGGGATGAA
This sequence comes from Agathymus mariae mariae, assembly GCA_018251895.1. NCBI lineage: Eukaryota > Metazoa > Arthropoda > Insecta > Lepidoptera > Hesperiidae > Agathymus > Agathymus mariae. The sequence continues at coordinate 5,872 of DWPT01005625.1, forward strand.
TCCGATTGGGATTAATAAATGTTACAGAATTAAAAAAAAGGGAATTGGTGCTATTGCCACATCCATCATTTAGCAGGTTATGCCTCGAGTAAATTAGGTTGGCTTAGACTCAAACATAGAAGAAGTCACATCCACCAAAAATCATCTATTTATAAAAAACCGTACCAAACAGTTTCATACCTCACCGTTAAGGTCAGAGAGATAAAATGCTATTCAGTTACTCCCCGTCTCGTAGCAGTAAGGAGATATTACATCTCTCTCTTGTTTTTGTTTTAAGTATTTTATTGACTCTTCGTTTCGTTAACGTTCCTGCCATCGACAAGTTTGACCCTGTTTTACGAGATAAATTTGGAGTAGCTGACATGTTACGAGTATTACCGGAATGTATAACATTTCAATAGTTGCTATTAAAGTTTATGTGTGCGCGAGCGTTTGCTTGTATGTGTGTGAATTTGTAATGATCACGATACAAATATTTTTAAATGTAATCTGTCCGGTAAGAGAAACATGCAGAGGTCCACAGTTTTCAAATACCGATAGAGATCCATACCACAGCCAGCCGACTATACGAAAGTCTTCGTTATGTTATTTGAGTATATTAATTGACGCTTAACATTTAAACTATCAATGGACTCTTTTCATCACGTCATACCAGGGTTTGCAACTAGTAAAGACATTGGTTATTAGATATAATACACAAATTGTACAAAACTTTATATAATGCCAACCCTGATTTTGTTGCAGAATTTGAATTGGGGAAAATACATCCAGCTTATAGAATCCTTTATAACAGGCTTTGAAAAAGTATTGAATGTGCTCAACTTGTTTTGCGCTGTTTTCTTGTAAGACTTAATTAAAATCGTTCCTTATCGCTCGCCGGCAAATTACCCCATACCGCCCCGGGCTTAAAGCTGTGTGTAGAGAGCGCAACGTATATTATTGTTGAGATTTGTTTCTTTAAAATAGTACAATACATGCAAGCTATTTGTTTGTATTTTTTGGTTTTAGATTTATACAGAATCATCGCAGGACATTCTGCTGTTTTGCAGCTCGTGGGGTAGCATAATTAATCGTTAGATGCGTCGTTACACATAATTAGTACTAGTAATAAAACGAAGCAATTCCGTTCTTAAAATATCCAACAAATACGTAAATGTAGGTAAGGTAGGCTTCGTCATTAAAATGATTTATATAATACCTAGCATATTTTAAATTTTTATTATAAGTTAACTTTTTTATTTTTTACGTAACTTACAATATCTGAAATATTTTATCGTAATGTTACTTTACGAGGGTATAAAAAATTTGTGTTATTAATATTGGAGCATCGATTAGCAAGCCATTTAAAACTTGAAGTTTAATAAAAAAAATTGTTGTGATGGAATAAATAACATTATATTTTATATTCGAATCGAGCACCGAGCGGATGAACCAAATGGTAAAATCACGTCACCCATGCATATCCGTTATACCAGAGGCATCACCGACGCGTTGCCGACCAAAACTGAGGCCCGTATTATTACTGGCTTCCCGACTCTGCGAGGCCGAAACTCGTATGAAACTTCCAGCATATAACTTATATTATGGGTCATAACCAAAAATACTTTCCATCCCGGAAAATGTATCTGTTTCCACAGAATTTTTGAAATTGAAGCGAGGGCGATTACTATTCTTGCAAGATAGTAGAGAAATTTCCATTTAAAATGCCATTGTCTTGTTAGAAAAAGAACCTTATTTTATAAAAAAAAATTATCACCTTACAACAGTGATCTTGAGCACTATTATAATTGTTATAAAAACAGAACCAAAACCGAAAATATTAATTGCTCTAATTTGATGATTTACAGAATAAAATATCTAGCAATTTGAAATTTTAGTTGATAGGTTTTAGTCAGTCAAGACAATGTAAATTCATATTTACTTTTAAATAACTTCCTCTGAATAACTTTAACGATCGACGCTATATTCACACAATATATTTTTAATCTTGAGAAGCTAGACCATACAAACAATGTTAACATAATAATATAAATATATTTTATGTTGTTGACAATCAAATCCGATTCATATTTGACTGGTTCGATTTGTTTTATTCATTGATATTCTTCTCTATTTATTCGAATCCGCAAGGGAAAGTTAATACAATATCTTTTTTCTTTTTTTTGGCTTTTCTCAAGGGGAAACCTTCCAAAGATACCCGGTGCCGTGAGAGCGACACCGGAACGCGACCGGAGTCCTGAGCGCGTGCCCCGCCGGACTCTGCTCTTGATGAGCCTTCGCTCATCCTCCACCTTCTGATGTTTACGGCGGTACACGGCCACGTACCGTCGTCCTCCCCGGGGTCGCTAACTGGACGGTTCGATCTCCCACCCTAGCCGCCCACAACCCCGGAAGCCCCCTTTTTAGTCGCCTCTTACGACGCAGGAGATACCGTAGCCCATTCTGGTCCCGAGCTACAGGGACAAAAAATGCAGACAATAGCCCCAATCGACCGTGACAGGACTCGAACCTGCAATCTTTGGATCCGAAGTCCAACGCCTTATCCATCAGAACACAACACAATACCCACGGGTTTGTTAACAGTAACCGAAATATACGAAGCGTGACGTAACTTAATCTAATATTTATTTGGCTGTTTTGTGTCTATTAATTATACTGAATAAAAATATTATGAATGGACGTTACTAACACAAGCAACCGCGCTTTAGGAACGAGCGACTCCTGTGAAAGGACTTCGAATAGATCCAAAAATTGATGCGTACTTGATTGAATTTGTAAATTACTCGTAGTTTATCTACGCCATTTGTGATTAGAATTTATGTTAATTATATGAACACGTGCATCAAATGTTAACTTTTCCGTCCAAAAGATTGGAGAAAATCGGGTGTGAAAGACGGACTTGTTCGAGTATATCCTTCTCCAGATGCTATAAGGATTCCTTTTTAGTTATTAGTTCAGTTTACTTAGGATTACTCAACACAACATCGTAGTCATATTGTTGCGCGATATCTGCTACGAATGATGGCAATGAATTCGGAACGGCGTGCACCTAATGTGAACTGATAAAATGGGTCTTCCAGTCACTTGATAACTGCTTGATAACTTAACGTTATCTAAGACGGTTTTAATGTGTTGAACAATACAATCAAAAAAATCGACTAGCATTACAGCGAAACCTGCGTAATTAAAGCACACTCGCAGCCTCCCGTGTGCGTGACCCCAGTAACAATCGTTAGTCGCCACGCTCGCGGCACCCGCTGTTTTAATCACGAACTTGTTATAGGACTTCCCGATAATGAGATTGTATTCGATATTGCACTGTTGCGTTATTTAACGCAATCTACAGATCTATTAAATTAATGAATTATTTTATATCGTAAGGAACTCTTAAAAATAAAATCAACAGTTAATTTAATGGTATGTTTATAATTTAATTATTTTGACACTGATAGTATAGAGGTCTGGTTTAAGATATGATGAATGGAAATTTGAATTAAAATTTATTGATTATTGAATAATTAATACTTAACGTAGCTAGATATAGGTGAAAATCGTTCTTTTATTCATTTATAAGAACATTTGATCGATCGTTGTCTTAAGCATGACGTAGGTCGGAAGGTATAAAATTTTATTGATAAGGTTTAAAAAAAATTTGAAGAAGTTTGAAGCACTATGCCAACCGCACCGATCCTACCTCCTATAATACATTTGACATTCCAGTTCGTTGTTGCCAAGTGCCAGTTAGTAGACTTTATTAATAACATAACACGAAGTATGTTCTAATCCCACGGATTGTTTAGAAAGTACAACGGGTTTAAAATCCGTCCACCGATCCTATCTTGAGTATTTGAATGTCACAAATTCCGTAACACGAAGCACATTATATTGTTATCAGCGAGACATTCGTGTCCTGACGCTAACGCAATGTAGCCAATCCAATCTCGTTAGCTGGAGTCACGCAACAATCGTCCGATATTGTCTAAACAACGCACGTTAATGTCCCATTAACGCGCTGCGAGTGAAGCTACGTGAGTCGTTCCGCAAACATTAGGGCACTTCGCAAATAGTCCTAATAATGTATATTTCGCGGCACGGTGCCAGGTGACCCGACTTAACGTACGATTTTAATATAGTTGCTGTGATTGAAGGGTTCTACTGAAAATGTTACATTTAAATTATCTATACCAAAACTATATAGTAATGATGTATACTATATATCATTAATTATTACAAACTATATAATAAAACAATATAATTATAATATTATATATAATAAAACTGTAACGGAGCCGAATCTTAAATATTTAGTGGAAGCAGACTTTGTTAACGCTGTATAGGCGGTTAAAACTTATGTTTTTTTTCTGTTTGTCCATTTACAAATTTAGTATAGTACTTCAAGATAAATAATGGTTGAACATCGGAACATCGGAAACAATAACAATCGTTTAACATAACAAAAACAATTGACAAAACGTAGTTTGGCTCCAAAAACACCTTCAACCTTATCGCAATGGAATAAATACCAATGTCATTTCTAAGAAAAGAAAGTTAATGCGAACGTGTGATTGATGGCAACCAATGAGTCAGTTGCATATGTGTCGGTCATCTTAGAAATACGAAGTTGGCCGATGCCCATTATTTATCTTGAAGTACTGTACCATATTTTAACTATGCCTTAAACTAACAGTAATAAACTGTTTTATTTCTGGAAATTACAACGCCACAACGTTACAAACTATTTCAGTAATTACCACAAGTTTATTTGAAACATTTTGCCCACGAGTTCCTCTCGACTTTCTTATCATCAATAATAAAACGCGTTCTCAAAACGACACTAAGCCATAACGGCACGCATGTGTAACAACTAAATACTTAAACGTCCCTGCGTTGCCTCCGTTATCAGAGAGCGCGGGGCTTCGTGCCACATGATATTAATTGACCTAAAAGCTTAAATCTTTTACCTGTTTAGTTTGATACTCACTTTATAAATATGATAGTACAATGTTTAACATGGGTCAGGTACAATATGGATAGTTTAAGTAAGCAAGTAATTGGTTCAAGAGGGCCACAATATAAGCGAGTCCATCCCTATAAACTGGCTTCAAGAAAGGAGGTTCCCAATTTGATTACATTTTTCTTTCTTATCTCAGAATTCCGTCATTTATTTACCGATTTAGAAAATTCCTTTTTTGTTGGAAAGGGTATACTTCCGGTTTGATCCTGTTTAATTTTGAAGAAAAAATACCACTCCTTTGGGTGAAAAGTAGGAGATGAAATTAAATCACCCTTAGGGAATGGACTCGAATTTTATTTAAAATTTCGGCAGGAAGTCGTGATCGGTTTTTTGTGTTAAAATATTTTATTCTCGGTCAGTATCTCTTTGAAATACCTCGTTTTTTTATTATGAGCATAACAATAAAGTATAAGCATATTATAAATCAGTTGCAGCTGTATGTCTATCTGTACATGTTATGTTGAAGGAATTATCGTAACCTACATACCACATGTGAGAATTCTCCAAAATGTTTTTAAAATGTATCCCAACTGACAGTCCGTTCTGTTTAACTATAGTCAGCTTAACTTCTCTCACTGTGACAGGAGATTTTACTCAGCAATAAGACAATAATAATCGAAGTGATGATGAATACGATGATGACGCCACACTGTTTCGTGGTTATTCACATGAATATAAAAATCCGACAAGAATAACTTTGCTATGTCGCTGTAATAGGTATGACAAATCGCTTATTCTGGTCCATGTGCTAACTGCAGATACCAAGAAAGATTAGCTTGCGTGTTTAATAAAAAAATAATAGGTAAAACTTGCGTAAGATTTAAAAACTCTGATGATCATTTGAAATTGTTGGTACGGAAAAAAAAATATTGTAGCCAACGTGCCTCGAAGTCCCCCTACTTCGTCAAATCGTGACATCGATTTATTGGGCCATCAAATGGTGGGGTAATTATCATTGGTTTATAAAACATTAAATTTGAACTATACTATTTAATTTCTTCTTTACGATTATAACTTACTAACTGATTATTTTTCTGACTAAATGATTACAAATGTACGAGGCAATTCGTACATCTTGCTTCGTTGACAATTTACATGAGCCGCGCGATCATTTAATAGTTTCAATGAAATAATTAAAATCAGTGGTACGTCGTACACGGTACGGATCATACGGTCGCAACAAGGCGATCGCGCGTG
>DWPT01005626.1:0-12081 GCA_018251895.1 Agathymus mariae mariae
CGTGAAATTTCTCCAACTCGTTCCTTGCCAACCTGAAGTTCTTCTGATATCTGCCACGATTGAATTCTTTGGTCCACCTTCGCTGCTCTCCGCCTCTGGTGAAATAAGCGGGCACATTTCTTCACCGCCATATGTGAAGGCGCAGAATGCTGAAAACCCGATGCCATTTCTTGATGTTCGTGATGTTCGCCGTCCGACAAGCAATTCAATTATGATCTAAATTTTGATATGTGGTTGTTTTATACCATCACTGAGTTCCACAATAAGCGAGAGTACTAACGATGTAACTAATCATCGTTAAGTAACTCAGCCCGCGAAGTTATCAGCCGCCCCTCGTCCGACCATACAGCGGTATGACGCGGCACACGTATAATAATGATCCTGATACACCCTTCTATATAGTAAACGTTGACATACCAGAAACAACAACACTTATCATATAACATTAACATTGTACAATAGTGATGTTAAGGTATCAGTGGTCCCGAACCTCGATCGAAGTACGTAAACGAGGGCCGCTCCGTCCTCCGACGGCAATCGTAGTTGGACCTCGCGCCGGTCGCGACAGGATCGGGCGCGCGGGGTTCAATAGAGCAGCTTGAGCTGCTCGTACGTGATGAAGAAGATGATGTTCCAGGGGCCCATACGCAGCCACGTGGGTACGAAACCCTTGTACAAAGCTAGGAAGCCCTCGTTGCGGACTGTCTGCAATCGATAAGGTATAACGAACAATAATATTTTTATTTATTTCTTTCCAACCGCTCTTAAATATCACTACGGTGATTTGACCTTTGCTATGACACACTTAGAACGGTTTTACCTGCAAAAAGCAGTCTACGGTGCCCTTGTATATACGCTCGTTGGTAGCGGCCGAAGGAGTCTTCACTTTTCTTTGGTTCATAAGTCGCGTCTGAAATAAAATAAAAAAATTCGCCATCAATTTCTGATAAAGGGAACCTAAATGCTAATTAAAAGTTAACGGTTATGTTAAGAGAAGACGTGGTCCCTGTGATGAGGGAAGTTCGGAGGATCCACGAGGAGGAGTTTCTACTACTATCTAACAAGAGTGTCCGAAGTTCTTAGGTCTACATTGGTCGAAGGCGCCCGAGCGGTGACCCATTCAATTTGTTCTGCCGACCGTTGCATTATTGCTCACCTTTTTCGACCAATTACATTTCAAGCCGGTGATTTCTCTGGGGGCGCTTCGCGTCATTGTCTATGCAAGATATCTCACCCGTATGACATCGAGGGGGGTGCTAGCGACGGCGCTACCCAGGCTGGCGAACAGGCTGGACGCGAAGTGGTTGAGCGGCGCGTCCCCCAGCGTCGGCGTCAGTCGTCGCTTGCACGCGTCGTACACGGGCAGCTCCACGGCCGCGATCAGTGCCGCGCGCTGGGACGTGGGGCCCACGCCGCGCCACAATCCGCGCACTCCCTCCAACCGATAGATCTCCACGAAACATTTTACTAGGTTACGCTTTTCGTCGCCAACCTGAAAATAATAATTACATTTACTTTTTCTAAATGGTCTTGAAAGAAAGAAGACCATTGTCATAGTCAACAAACAGAGTCTGGTCAACGGCAGCTCTAGAAAATTCTCTTTTTACACTTTTAGTGAAAACTGCCATGTCAAAGCACTCCAGCAGATCCGGCACAGTTGCCAAGACACCTGCTGCCGACTTACCCTAGCAATCTTGACATTTTCTCACCGACTGACGGAATTATGTTGTACTAGCGGTCCTATCTGCTAATTAATCATATATGCATAATTATCTAACAATTTGTTTTGCCGTGATTAGACACAATCAGGTTTACTGATATTTTATATGGCCTATCATCTGTGCAGTGACGTATTCTCACTACATACCAATTTTCATTAAGATCGGTCACACCATTCGTCGTGTCTGTATACAAAAATTTTCAAAACAGCCAAACTCATGCCAGTAAGTCATAAAATATATATTCACTAAAAAATTGACAAAAAGAAACGGAATGTACAGACAGACGGACAATACCGATTTATATAGTGATGTAGCAATATTCACGTTTAACGCAAATTTAAAGAGATATCGGACATTTTGTGAGAAAATCACAAAAAACTGCGAGATGTCGTCGCCGGGACAAGCTTGCTAGAGCTGCGACCTGCCAAAGTGACTGCTTATATTAACTTACAGCTAAGATATAGGACGAGATGTCTGTTACACGATGTCGACGTGGCAACATTATACACTTCGCATATCAAGTCAACGTCGATCGATTTCAACATGAGTGAATGAGCCGGTACGGATCGTGCCGAGGTGATCGTGAGTCGTGCGTCGGGAGTTGGATAACTTCAATGTCAGTGTTACTTTGTTATCTGCTTTATTACCTCGCATGTTAAACGTGCATCAATCAGATAATGTCACCGTTTATAATCAAGGTCATGGATATATGCTAAAGACGGCATTTTTTATCTTATATTTACCTAGCAAATTATATCACTTACCTCACTATAAGCAGAGTAATCGACTGCTTGAAATAATAAATAACGTTCGTCGGACATCAAGTATCATATAAAACTAATTGGTCGATTATGCTTCGCTTCAGAAAACATGATCACGGAGAATTGTGTAAAAATCGTGTTACATCAAAATATGTTCCGCGTACGGTTGGTACATACATAGGTCAAAAAACATGAAAATAAAGGCACGGTCTCATTAGGTATTATTACGTAACTAGCCTATATCTATATATAACAATAAGGAGAATGATAGCGAGCCAAACAGTGAAGAAATCCTACCACCATGCACATATATCGTCGGGATACTAACTGATTGACCTGATGGTCAAAGGACTCGCCTGAATCTAAGAGCTGTCTCGAAAGCGGATAGACCTCGGGTGGATGAGCGTGGAGGGTCGCGATCCCCCTCAGCGACTCATGTGGTGCATTATCGGCGCGGTCGAACATCGTCGAACATATATATATTGTACTCGAATCAAATTAGAAATACTCTATCTTTATCTATATACGTTAGACAGTAATGACTTCAAAACAAAATTCGATTTGATTCGATTGTAAACGTCTGAATTTACCATATTATACTATGAACATAATGAAGGTGGCTCACCTGCATTCGAACCTTAAGCACATCAGTGGGGTTGGCTATGGCGCTGGAGAGACCGCCAGCGAAGGCCGCGCAGAACGTATTCGTGGGCAGGTGTTCGCGCGCGCCGCCGTCCGCGCGCCGCGCCGCCAGCGCCTTCTTCAGCGAGTAGTACGTGCCGAACTTGATAGTCCCGTACGTGGCCTGCCGCAACACCGCTGGCCATATACTGTAGATAACACTGCGTAAGCAAGCTTCTTCTGAAAACTCACGTCAATAGCTCACAACTCATAGTCTGCACCTATAATAGTAGTATAATCGCCCATAACCATGTACAAGATACTGATGTTCATGATCATATTAAGAAATCGAAACATTAAATAAACGATTTGAATTAATTTAAAATTAAATTCGATTGTCTTGAGAAACCAAAGTATTCAATAATATTAATCACAAATAAAAAAAAAACAGATTTGTACTTGTATCTCCCAAGTGGTTGATCGTACAAATTTCACACAACGCCAGTCACATCCTTGCCGTGTGTTATCATCGCAAACATAGAACATAATCCACTTAACTATCATAGCTATCCGACATTACTATAGAAACTTTAAAGTGTGCATCACACAATGCTTAGTGTGAGAAATAAAACATAGAAGTATCAAGAACTTGATACATGCTGCTTAGATACAGATAAATAATATGGCACATACCTATTACTTTATAAAAGGTTAGCAGATACAAAGCTGATATGAATACAAAATAAACAGATATGAAGCTAACAAATAAGTTACTTGTTTATGTTTAAACTCATAGACAAACCCATTAAAAATTAAGTAATATCACATTTTAGAACATATAAACATGCAGAAGATGCACAGATGATCCTAAACCAAATGATAAACTCCTTGTTTACATGATTCGATTTCATTGAATGCAAAAATGAACCGGCATGAATTTTTTGTGTATCACATCAATGCAAATCATACGAACCATATTAGATGCAACAATCCTAGTTTGCATGCCTATCTTGCAGTTTGGGATAAGATAAAGTTAGCAATGGATACCAATTACCTTTTTAAAGCACATAAATAATAATGAGCAGGTCTCCTACTACCTCCCCGGCTGGCAATGCATTGTTTGTTTTAAGTATCATAGATTTTCATGGGCACCACTTAATATCGGCTGACACAGGTTTTACATGTCCATATATATATATATCCTACTAACAGTACTCTCCGACTGTTTCAATAATAATAAAGGTTTTACAACACACCCACAATACAGAGCCTTGATACCCTCCTGGCGCGAGGTCTTCACGAAGCAGTCCACCATACCATTATAGCGCAACTCCACATGTCGGGGATCGATCTTTTGGCCCTGGATCTGGAGACGGGTCTTGGTGGTGTCGATGGGGAATGTTCCTATGATTTGTGAGAATACAATTACTTCTACATTTAAGTCCACATTCTTTAAGTATATCTCATTTTAAGCAAATAAGCAAGCAATGTTTTTTTTACCCGAATCCAAAGAAACTAAATAACAATCATTAATTTTAATGGTAATCACGACAAAGTGATAACACATTTATAAAAACTAATCGTTATAACTTCGTGTAACTCATACTCTTGAGCGCACCAAGCTTTTCGTATAGATATTTAAGTTATAAAAATAAAAACAGAACTAACCAAATTCCGCCACGATTGAGGCCAAGCCGCCATAAATAAACGGTCTCCAGTCGCGATCTCCCATCACACGAGTCCGTTTACAAAAAGCCACCTAGATATTTAACATGAATATTAACCCGTCTGGTTGACGAATTCTCAGTTATACAGATATTTCCTGCGCCTGTTGTCTGAATCTATTTCGTTCAATATGCTTACTTCAATCATCACTTTCTATTATGTAGTTGTCACAAATATATCTGGATCCGGGCGCCTCTTCTCTTCCTCGTCTTAGACCAATTTTCGCAGAATCTTTTCATATCGCCTTACCACAATATTGACACATTAATTGTGGGGATTATTCTAGAAGCCTGCGAAATTTTGGACGTAACACAAATAAAAATATCACAATTACGTAAGGAAGAAACACAAAATAGTAGGTATTTGGTAAAACGGAGTTGTACGGTACGGAAGTTGTTTATAGCATCTTATCAATCTGTGGTTATCGGCGTGGTTTTTAATAGGGTTGTTATGAATGTGAAATTTCGAATCCGGATAATGATAAAGATTCCGATATATGAATAGTATTTTACCGGTTTCGGTTACAATTACAGATATGAAATTATTTTGGATTATTGTTACTGTTTCGGATATTTTTTTATTTTGAATAACCGATAATTTGATTACGGTTACGGAGCTCCATAACACAAACTAGTATATACCACAGAATCACGGACTGATATGATGCTTACCCACAGAATAAATAATAGAGCAAATCTAGTACTACAACATCTACTACAACATCTTTATTCGAATTTATTTATCGATTAAAAATTAGAACGTCTGCTATTTGGTAAAGATTTATTTATGATTTAAATGCGACCTTGTACGTAGCTACCGTATTATTAATTAGTTGTTGTCGTATTATTAGTTAAGTTAGTTTTTAAGATGTTGAGCAGAAAAAAAATATGTATGCGGTTATATGTCGGCTTTTTGTCTTTCGGATATGAGTAAAATATACAATTCATTTAGTAAATAATAATTCTCTGTCTATGATTTATTGCTGTTAATCAAACTGACAGTCAAAAAGTACCTACACTCGTAGGTGCCTACCGTCCGTACGGTAACGGTAAATCGCCAAATGACAGCTATGTAAATATCACGTCCTTGTTAATCTTTTTTTTTCTTTTACTTTAGTCTTAAGTCATAAGGAAAATTAATATTAATATTGTGGAACTTTACAAAGGAAAATTTTTAGCTTTTAATTCAGCAATCCGTGTAAAGATTTATTCAATATCATAATAATAAGTATATTTTTCGCATTTAGCGTTTTAATATATTGGTTAGTTTTAACTAAAGTTGTAGCAGTGTAATAAGCAGCTGCAGTATATACTATATGTCAGAAGTAAAGAAAGTAAGTTAAGGTTATTATAGAAGTATTTTCGAGGACTCGATAACATCGTGAAGTTGACGAGATAAATAAAAATACAGTGTATTTGTGCATTATTTTAGTCTCTCATCTACTGTTATAGAAATTAAGTTAATTTGTGCGAATCATTACAACTTGTTGGATCAATAAATTTATCTTCGTTTCACAACTTTCTGAATGTCATAAATAATACCTGATCAAGAAACTGATACAAATAAATAATTGCATACTTTTTAAGTTACAGAGAAAATCTGTGTGATAGAGTGCAATGTTTGATCATTTTGCACAACCCCCGGCGCCTGCTGCTCCACCGCCCCCTCAGAAGGTGCTGAGATTTGACAAGGGGTATTGGAAGAGTTTACCTGGCTTGTTGAAACTTGTTCAATTGGTGAGTTATTTTAGCAACTGTAGATTATTTTCCTGTCCCTCAGAAAACGTCATGGTCAAGTATTGTTAGATCTTGTAACTTATTGTTGACTTTTATCTCCAAAAAATTATGAAAATATAATCCTAAGAAAATCCTTCAATAGGCTTCTCTGGCATATTTAGAACAGAATTGTATACACAAACTGATAATAAATACACCTGACAAACAGGCTGCCAACATACGGTGATGAAATCCATACTTTGTTGAGTCAAAGATTTAAACTATGCAGTAAACTGATCGACTGATTTGACCTGAGTTAAAGAAAACCAATGGTGTTATCAAGAAAATATTTGTTATACTGTGTTAAAATATCTCATGTTAACCAGATACTTGGATATGTTATTTGATTAACTACTAAGTTTTGATGAAGTCTTATTGCATTGTAACTGTAGTTGATATATCCCAGGAACCATCGGACATGTACTTAGTTGGATCTGTGCATTTTGACGAACAGCTACTTTTAAAATCACCATAGGGCTTCAGGTTGAGTAGACAAATGGTATATGGTGACAAACAGTTAAACAAATGAAAAAATATCTTAAATAAAGTGACCTCAATATTTGTGCATTTGGCTCAATGAAGATATTATAAGGGAGCTTTGAAATTCCAGTTCTGAAAAACAAAAATGTCTAATCTCATCATCATTGAAGTATTTTATATCAATGATATATTCTTAATTGTAGAAGACGAACACCTTGGCATAGTACAAGTGAAAAAAATGTAGTACCTGACACTGCACATTATGGATAAACCGGCTTTCTCAGTTTTAAAGGTTCAAATTTAAAATTGCAGACCAATGTAATGGTTTCCTTTGATTTATCATATACATGTGATATATGAGCCGTATTTTATTGTGAGTTAACTCAAGGGTCCCTGGATGGTCAATACTTGAATTACAAAGATGTATTAAAGCGACATTTAAGATTATAGAATATTAATTGATCATTGTGGGACAATAAATAGTTAGGATGGCGTTCAATATTAAAGAATTCAACGAAATCATTTGAAGAAAGACATCTCGCAGCAATAGACGTAAAACGCCGTATTCGCAATACTCGCCACGGTAATTCATAATGGCGTTGAAGTGCTCGCGACTAAATATGGGTTTGCTAGCCATCAAATAGATCACATCAGGAACTATTAATCCAATCAAGGCCGGTGTTACTGATTAATAACAAAATCATTGTATGTTACCTAAGTAATAAAGTCAGATACAGATACGAGGGCTGTTTGATAAGTACCCGTTTTCTAAATGTATTGACATCACTGGTGGGCTGTTTTGAGCCAGTTTCAAGAGGCTGGAACTGAAAAAAGAACAGCATGCTTTTGTTTTTTTGTCATTCAGTGACAGCGTGAACTTAAATTGTTAAAATGGAAAAAGAACAGCATCGGTATATAATTCGATTCCGTTTTTGGAAGGAAAAACGTGTGATGAAATAAAAGAATGCATGCGGTTTACCGTGACTGTGCACCTTCTACTTACTCGTACTCAGTAGATTACCAGACATACAAATGTAAGGCTGAATACTAAGCTGTCTTAAATAATTGCTCTCAATAGTAGTGTCTCATTCTCTCATACAAGTGGCTCAGACCTATTGTGACTTAAAATTGTTTTTTTCAGCTGTGCAATGTAATCGGGTTTATCTGCATAAAGGTATCGTGGGCTTGGATATCTGCTATATTCTACAACATTCTGTACTGGGTTGGCAACATCATCACTCTGTTCCTGTTCATCATGTATACATTTCACTTCGTTGAGAAGTATGACCGCTGGCCATGGCACAAGTATGAATTTTTTTTCTGCGCTATCATGGCTCTCTCATATATCGGCACATCCATATTTGCCACTACCATCGGGGAAAGTGTTGGATATGCTGTCGGGGTGAGTGTCTGTCGCCCGTACTACCATTTATGTGTTACTTGTTGTCCAAAGTATATTGAAAAAAAGTTAGAGCATTTACATAAAATAACAGAATATAATTGCCATTTTTCATTTAATACATTTCAGTTTTTTGGTCTGTGCGCTATCATAGTCTACGGGTTCGACGGTTACCTCAAGTACAAAGGATGGAAACGCGGCCTGCCTCCACAATGAGCTCACTTGGACTTTGTTATCTGACTATTCTCACCGATTTTTGTTACTTAACCATTACTGATTGTATTAACGTTTTTATTTGTTAATTTTATTGTTAAAATTAGGAATATTGTGTCAATTTATAGGGTATGTGTTCTTACCACAATGCCATATGACGAAATCATCCAATATGCTTAGAGCTTCTTTGTCCTTGGAACAAATGTATGAGTTAAATGTTTTTTTTTTATCTATACATTTATTTGTATAACTTGATAAGTTAATAATAGTAATAAGTACGAATGAGTAGGTATACCCGAAAAAGGGAAATTTAGTTTTGTGTTTGTATACATTTAACATAAAGTTCCAAAACATATTTTTATATATTGCTTTTTCTATGTCAAACAATATTTTGAAAGTCATTAGTAATCGGGCATTACTTTGCGAAAATTGACAATATTAAATATACACTAACGTTTATTGCACCTGGCTTCTCCAGAATCTTCTTAATAAACACGAACAACCACAGGAACTAATGTCAATTTACAAAACCAAAATCTGGTGTTTCAGCCCCAAAGTGAGCATTGCACATTAAATTTATCCCTCTGAACACAACATGTAATAAAGGAGCGTGCGTCTTTGTACTGGTACCAAAGTTATTAAATATGTCTGCGGTGTACTTGCAGACTTTTATGCACCTATTTGTTTAACAATGATGTGTACAAAACAAAGTTGCAGCCCTTCGTTTAATTTTAAATTCTCTGCAACTTGGAGAAGCTCGATGAAATGTTTAAATTTTAAACAATTTCTTAAACGAGTGACTGACGTACGAAATTTCGATAGAAGAAGCTACGAAGTACGACCTTATTCAGTTCCATCGGAGATTCTGATGGGGGTGATTTATGAGTTTATTATGTATTTTGATTTAAATATACATAATAAACTTAAGCAATGCATTTATGTTAATAAATTTATTTTTAAAACTAAATTATACCTACTTTAAACTTCTTCGTGACTCATTAAATGATTATAACTTTTCATAGTAAATTATAACTTGCAAATTACATTCGTTAAGTATATAAATGATGTTTAAAATATTTTTATATAGGAATGGTCAACATCGACAATTTGTTTTTAAGATGTAGTGAATGTCATCTCGGGAAACTAACTCCTAAGTATTGATTAGGATGTAAACATAACCTTTGGAACATTTTACGGCAAGTAAATGGTTATACGTAGGATATATATAGCTGGGTACTTTATACCATCTTTATATCAGTATACCTTATAATATTGTACGATTACAAACGCACTCGCCTAAATGATTACATAAGTATGCGTTTATAGTTTATACTTTAAAGATTTAATATTTTGTATGAATTTTATTACATACATGGTATGTCTTTAGCATCTTTTTAATATTAAATAATAAAAACCACGACCAACTAATTTAATCCTATTTTTACTATGGTAACTCTAGCTAGCACGATTATATTTACTATACGCCCATGTCGCCCAGCGAGTCGAAACAGCAGCATACAATTGAAAAACGTTACATTTAAAATGTTTCTTTTAAGGGTATGCTTTCAACTAAATGTAGTCTGTCATAAAACCTTGGTAATTTATCGTAAAACGGTGTTGTAACTTTCAGTTTAGGCACTGTTTGACTGTCGATAATTTATTTAGTAGGTACTTGATTTTAAGTAAAGTCACATATTATTAATGTGACGCTCCCTTGAGTCATCGAAGAGACCATTAGACTGACTGGCCGGAGCTGGATTTCTTGTTTGTGTATTTTCGAACACGTTTTAAATGTAACCAAACACTGACCAGCTACAAGAAGAAGCAGAGGTTTTTTAAATTTATAATATAATTGTGTTACCTGATATTGTCAATAAAAAACTCTGAAACACATAATAACTTTTATTTAACTTTACAATAAATAAATTACAAACGATCGACGAGAGAAAAACACGTGATCTTATTCAAGTGGGTACATCATAAACACTCATGGAATTTGTTACGAATTTAGCATTCGGTGGTCCACCGGAGCCGTTATCCCACACCGTGTCGTGTCACCACCCCTCCACGCGGCTCTGTCAACAAACGAGTGTAGTGTGGCGGTGGACCACCGTATATAATAGTTACATATTATTAATATCAGCGTCATTATAAGAGGAAGCCATTCTTATAAATTAACATTCAAATTGTCTATTTTTAAATAATTCAGTAGTTGACACAAGCAAATTTAACCAAACACCGTAATCGTTGTGTTACGCAGAAAAATAAACATTTTATAACTTTAAAAATTCTATGTATACATATGTAATTTGCGAATATTAATACATTAACACTTTTATTTCTGAGATCTGGAGCAACTTGACTTATGGACTTCCAGCAGGGCACGAGTCCTTCCTCGTATTGGAGGAGGCGAAAAGAATATACCAAGCTATTCCAATGGGTGCGGATCGGTGGAATGTGCAGCGGCCAACCGAACGACGGAAGTTTCGAGCTACACTATGACCCATGACTGCTGGTTGACCTCTTATCTGATAACAACGATCCGACCGTCACCCGCCCAACTGTCGACCGAGGCGGGAACCAATATCCGTTACTCCTGGTTAATAGATCATCTATAACACGCACCTATTGCATTTCAATAAACATCAATATATAACTACCAGATTCAGCGCACGAAATTGATCGCTCCGAAGGTCTATTTCCCACCAGTTCTCTCGCAGTAGGCGACAGACAGGTCACAGAAAGCGAACATGGGACGAACAGTCAAGTTCTACATAAACCGTCGGATGAACGCTTCATAATTATACAATCTGGTTATATCAACATCAGTAAGTATATTTTTTTACAAAGAAATCTCAAACACCGAGACGTATATTTAGTACAAAGAAAGTCTTAAAAAGTGGATGGGCTACCAAGATGGATCTCTTGTCACATGTCCCGGCGAAAACCTGAACAGTGAGTGACGACTGAATTCCGATGGTGATAAGTGTATCACTAATACTACTACCTACCGTATAAATGAGTGACTTTAATTGTCAGGTACCAACAAAGTCTTGTCATTTGGCGTTTCACACCGGGTGTGAAGCCGCGACACGCACGACCGGTTGCAATGTAATAAATCTACAAATACACAATATTTGACACTGAACTGAGCAAATTAAGTGTTAACGGACGGACATGTCAACTAGCTTGTGCTTAGATTATAGAGAAGATTTTATAACACACACACACATATATAAATATATACGTAGTTCTGTCAAAAAGATATTTTGATACCGATTATAATACAGGATAAAACGATTACGATCCTAATTGACAATTGCATAATACACATATAATCCAATACATTAGAAGCTAATTGAGGGAAAATCGAAGCGTTTAAACAT
>DWPT01005627.1:0-12080 GCA_018251895.1 Agathymus mariae mariae
AGTAGCCATCGATTGTGATGAACACCCATCGACGACCACTCGGAGAGATCGTTCGCTCAGAAAGTCCTTTACCCAATTGATAAGGTCAGAGGAAATACCATACGCTGAAAGCTTGCTTAACAGGCTAGCGTGCCAGACCCTGTCGAAAGCCTTCGAGATGTCGAGAGAGACGGCGAGCGCCTCCCCGTTTTTCTCGAGGGCCTCACCCCATAAGTGTGTGGCATACGCTAGAAGATCCCCAGTCGACCGGTTTCGGCGAAATCCGTACTGTCGGTCACTGAAAAGATCGTTCAGTTCTAGGTATGCCATGAGACGTGAATTCAATATACGTTCCATCCTCGGGAGTTTCTTGCCGCTTCTTCTTCCGGAACCACTCACGGTAGGGATATGTTAAAGCGATGGCGTAGTTTGACATTTGAAAAATGTTTCTAAAAACAAACTTCGAATAAATATTATTTTATTCATTCATTCATTCATGGAGACATTTTATGAATATATCCACAATACCTTTGACAAGTGGTAGAATGAAAATAATATCGAAAGACCAGTCGTACTTCTTAGCTAACAGTTTTTCATTTATTTCCCTTTTTCTTAATCTTACACATAGATCTTGCTGTTTCTAGAAGCATGAAGGGAACATAGAAAACTATTGTGCATCCACGGCGTTTGGAAAACATAGATTCCATAATTTTGTGAAAAGGACACTTACGCCCTTTGTTAAACAAAATCCTGAAAGATACATTTTCACCTGAGATATTACGACATGGCTTTGGTAAATGTGGTCTCTCCCCATGGAATTCAAATGAAGTCTGCGGTGTATGCGGTAAAAATGGCAAAAATTAAAGAATTTGAATGAGCTTATATTGATACAGATCTAGTTACACATTTTAAAGATCGCAATAATTGGCAAATGAAGACGTTGGAATATTTTAGATGTATAAGAAGATTGAAGAGCTATTAAAGCGAACAAACCTTGTCACTAACTGCTACCATCTCCAACAATTCAACATCAAAAGGAAACCAAATGATACTATCACTTACGACAGGCCCATGTAATATTCTTAAATGATGTCATTCACAACACAAGACATAAGTTGAAATTCTCGATTGTTACAATATTTTATTTTAAACGAAGACCCTAAAACTCCCTGCAAAGTAACCCAAGAAAACAGTTATCAAAATCTACAAGACACAATGGACATAAAGACTGATTCACAAATAAAGCAGTCTACATCCAAACAATTTATATCAGCAGAAAGTTCATCAAACATTCAGGTTTGGTAATACTTAGTCCATTCAAAAGAACTTTATTATGGCCAACACCTAAAAAAAAAAGAAAGAAAGAAAAAGTGCCTTTTCTTATAACATCTATAGAATGGCAAAAATACAGAGTCTGGAGACGGTGTAGATGATATATCAGATGAATTTAACAATGATGAGGAAACTGAATGGTTAGAGCAAGAATGTGAAATAAAGAAGAGTGGCTATATAATTGTTATGTTTCCTGGCAAAAAGAGATATTAAAAATATGTTTGTCATGTCCAAAAGGTAACTAAACCAGACATTGATGTTATGACTACGATAGCCTGTGATGAGTCGAAAACTTTATTTAAAGAAAATGATTAAGATACTAGTAGAAGTAGTGAATCTCAAATAGTTAAAGTTCTCGATGAAACAAAACTCATTATAACAGGTGATAGGACAAAATACAAATTCAATAAATCTTTACAAGTTGATGGATAATTATCCTCACAAGATTAGATTAAGTTTTTAAAGATATTACATGTTTATTTACGTAATTAATTTGTGTCAAGAATTACGTCAACTATCTGTGCAACCAATTGTCTACATATGGTAATTTTTTTGTGATATGTAATCTATTAGTGCCTATGACAAGGTTTAAAAATAATTATTATTAATTGGAGTCATGGTGATTTTTAAACATTTAATAACGAAAAATATATTTCTAGGAGTTACTAAACTCATAATATATAAGAAGCTGTAAATGTTATGTTCATATAAATATAAAGTATAAATATAAAGGAATTAGTCGATATGAAGCACTTATACACTTATACCCTCCACCGAACTTCAAAATATATGTATAAATGTTCTACATGTTATGTTTGTTAGCAGTTGTCGTATCATAACCCTATAAATTACTACATAGTGCCCATAATATCTCTAATATATTGATATCTTTTAATTCTTTCCCAAAACTCATATAGATTAGCTATCGATCATAGAGATAAAACTTAAGAAGATAGATTCAAAAAGCAACCTTTTTTGACAGGCATATATTTTATATACATCTGTGCCGGAGCTAAAACAATAAACGAAACAGTAATGTTTTGTTTTGAGTGGGATAAGTTTGGGACTGTGGGAGTAGTAATCGATCAAGTTGGTTTGAATTTACTTAAACATCGTGTAAAATAAATAAGTGGTTATAACCTGCATCCTAGTTTCGTTTATTTTTAAAGTATGAACTAACCCACCTGTGAGTGTCATAGTAGCCATTACGAGGAACAAAGGTAATTCAACTGTAACTCCACAGGACCTCTTCGGTGTTCGTTCGCTTGCAGAGTTAATTGGAGAACTTCTCTCCGTAATGTGTCCCTCTTCTTGATTCTGAATCATTTTAATTCACAAACGCTGATTCATAAACACTGATTTATTTTAAATAATATTTCTGAATTTTGCTACTAAAAATAAGAACCTATCCACTAGCACACGCTACAACAGACTGGTTTTTCTATTACATCAATTACAATCGCCCCTCAACAAAAAATTCAAGGACTGTTCTGTCAGTTCATGTTATTTTACTCATCTCTAGGACAAACAACCTGATAAAGAACTGCCAATGGGAATCGAATTCAAATATCAATTTCTTATCAATGATACCATATCGCCTACAATAGTATTATATCTAAGACAACTGGTTTATGATTGTTGTTATTTGCCTGAACGTAAAGTGATTAGTCATAGTATCCCAAATATTATAATTCGTCATGTACAAAAGTGTAAAGCTGACTCAGATGACTGCACAAGCGATCTTTATTTCCTTTAGAAAATGCTATTAACTCGTTTCTCTTTAGAACATTTCTCGGGATGAAAAGTATTATAAGTTTCATTTAAGCCAATCCTTATCTACAGCTGTTGTGGTTTTAATGTTATAAGTGTACAGACAGACAACTTAAACCTCTAATCTCTAAACAAAGTAATTTCCAAAGAATATTTAAATTACAGATTCAGCCCCTCACAATTTTATAGGATAGGCTATAGAACCCTGTTGACTGCTGTTTTTAACACTAGTGTTCACCTAAAGGTCGAAATTCGAATCGAAATTCGTAATTTGATTGATATCACTAAAGCTCGTCACCAGCTACCAAACAAGAAAAATGGTTGACAAATTGAGAAAAATAGGTTTAACACTATTTTGTCTGATCTATTTACAATAATAGCCAACAAACGAGCAAACTGGCCATCTGTTGATAAGTTATCAACTCAGCGAGCGATCTACACGTCACGCCGGCAGCGGAACAAAGGCATTGTCGAAAATTCACGAAATGATTGACCAGTTTAACTTGATCTCTGCAATTACAACCAAAACAAAATAGTCCATACTTATGTTTAACGATGAGACTGATTGGTTTATTGCATTGGTTACTGCAAATTCAGCACTGAAAAAAAGTAAATGTTGAAAAAAAGTAGTTTGCATGCATGCCTTATCTATCGGCGAGAGGAAATTGGATTAGACTTAAGAATTTACATCTCAAAGTTTATTTAACTGAAGCTTTACATGATACGTCCTCACAAATATCAATATTAAAAACAAAATTGTATTAAAATAATATAGGTTAATATTACATAATAAATGTTGTCACTAACTATACAGTTAGTTGCAATAACACTTTTAACAAATCACAATTTTAATATATTATAATGGGTACTTAATTAAATCAGTAAGATCTTATTTTATATATAAAGATGTAAATTTAATTTAATTACATTGCCAATATGGCAATAATTAAACGTATCGTGCGCACTTGTTACATAATAAAACCCACATGCTGGGTTGGGGACTTGTTGCTATTACCCCACCCAACCACCAAAGACGACTACTATAGTGTATGTTTGTTTATTTATATGAAAATAATATACGTGAGTGTACGGAAGGACAGTACGAAAATTAAACTATTATTTAAAAAATCGAATGTTACGACGTTTTATATATATATTTTTTTTATTTATATCTTAATAGCCGACAAACGAGCAGACGAGCCACCTGATAGTAAGTAGTCATCGTCGCTCATGGACATCGGCAAGACCAAAGATATCACATATGCGTTGTCGGCCAGGAAATGAGAAGGTAAGAAAGAAAAGAGAACCAAAAGTGATTTTATATGTTGAAAACGGAGGAGCTGACCCAGTGCTTTACTGTATCCACGACCCGGCGCGGCGCGCAGTTTGACCATTTCTTAGTAATGTTCATTACGGCCACTTTCCGAATATAAGACGAAGGGCCACATATGTATATCTGACATGAATATAATTACAAACACGCCGAAATTAAGAATGTGTCTAATAAACAACGATATTGTATGGCATATTGTTTTTGACTCAATTTAGTATTGATTTTTCGTATTAGACAAACCGTGGCATTTCTACGTTTTTGCGTATGACAAGCGTATTGTTATCAAAATACAGATAAGAGCAAATTGTATGTAGAATGGTCGGCATCAATTGTTATCTTCAGGTAACAATCCTCAATCGACACCCAGGTAGGCCACTGAAACATTCGCACTTACAACCCACAAACAATGTTTGTAGCGTATTATATACGGGGTTTCTAATCTCTATATTAGTTTTCATTATTTATCAATTTATAATTTGGTTATCTAATATAACAATTACAACCTGATTTTCACCTTGCAATTAATCTAACGTCACACTTCCGATTTAGGTAACATTTATAATTAAATAATATAAATTCGTTTAATTGGTTTGGCCTGGATATAATTTTGACAATTGACATCATACCGTAATTTTAATGCACATTGACAAAGCGCCCTCACTCGCTTCAGAAAAACAACGCCTTACGCTTAGAAATAGCACCTGCATAATTTTAGGACTGGGTTTTTCTAGTTGTGCGAGTTAGAAATATATTAATTTATAACTTTTCTATTTACGGACGAATTGCAATAAAACGAACTTTAAATATTAAGTATTGCTTCCTGCAACACATTTGTTAAAACCACAATGAAATCGGTAAAGCCGTTTCTGGGTTTAGCAAGCACAAAAATTCTAACAGCTATTGTTTTGGGTTCTGTTGATTTAATAAAGGCTCATAATAATAGTACTTCTCATATACCTTTCACGTACAGTAAGCGATCACTTATAATTTCATTATATTTGTAAATTGTTATCTTAAAATTACTAACTGATTTAAACTAAAAGATCTGATACTATGAACGTGTTCATGTCATTATCATATATACCTTAGCAATAAATAAAATAAAACAAATTTAACGATTCTGTTATATTTCTGATAACGCCTTATAAAAAACATTGAGCATGACAAAATATGAACGTGGCAACAACATTTTCTACTTATAATGAATTGTTTACAATTCAATTTCATTAAATGTATTCAGGTTCTTAACCAACGATACGCTACAATCGGCTGTCTATACATTTGAAATTGGAACGTTTACCTAACGTCAGTTTATTTATATAAACACAAAAACAACAAGTACTGTGACTAGAGTAAAAATACACAGAGAGTACACTTGAGTCTCAAACCACGAAGACGGGTCAAAAGGTCATAGTCCACACGCTGGCCACATACGGATTAGTAGACTTGACACACTTTTGAGAACATTGAGAACAAAACAATATTTGATTTTTAATGTTTATGTACATAATTTAAAAGTATACAAGTGCGTATAAGATTGGAACTTGACCCCGGCCGAAGCCCGAAGTTCAACTACCACTGTTACATACTATTATTAAAAACACATAAATAAGTACAAATTTATTATCCATATAGATATCGTCTAACACTATCTCACTATTTCCATCACAATTAGCCAGAGCCGATTTATCACCAAGTTTACAGACATTTATCTCTGTCTAAAATTCTTATTTTTATTATAATTTTCAATCCATTAACAATATAATGTAAAAAGTCTCATATATTTCTACCACAAATACCAAATAGAATCTAGTAAACATATATAAAATTTGCTTATTGCAATATGCAATAAAATCGTTGTGTAAAAATATATAAGTACATTAAGTAATTCTTAGACACAACGGTACCTTAATATATTAAGATGTTGTTTCTTCCGGTTCCATGTTTTCATATATAATTGACGGTACCCTCCATCTATAGTGTTGGACGATACTGAAACACAAACAATAATATGATAATGAATATAATTCAAAATATACTTTTTGTGATCAAACAGTAATAACAATACCAGAGCTACCTTTATTATTGACTTAATAAATAAACTGCCTGATTTACTGACGTTCAAATAAATGCACATGAATACAACACCAATTAGTTTATTGAATTTACTTCAATAACAAATTATTTTTATTTCTAGCAGCAAACAATTATGCAGGCATCCTAATATTCAGAAGTAACGCAGTACAGTCCATGACATTCTTAAGCAACCCCTAAGTAACCCCTGAGTAATCAAGGAAGGAAGGAATCTACATCAAGTCATCAGACAGAATTAATTGTAAGTTGCATCGTCGACTTCTATTTAGACACGCAATAAACCACAAATGAACGATGCGACGTTGAAACTCCCCGAGTCATAAATCCATCACCTAACCACAATTAAACCAACTTGTTTCATTGTAATTTTGAATGAAAAATAGACACCTATAGATATTGCATCATTTAAGCATGGCATGATACAAAACAACATTGTAATAAATTAAACAATCACAGAGCTGGTAATGTTAATAATTTTACAACGAGCGTGCCCTCAACTCAGTTCCCTAAACGCAGTTAGAGATCTGGGAACGTGTCTCTCCCCTCACCCTCCCCACACAGTTGACGTCTAGAAACCTCTAATAGCCGTTGTAATGTAAGAGAGATAAGGTAGAGTTCGTTAAGTGTGGGAGTAATAGTAATAAATAGTGACTGTAATGGAATCATATAAATGTTGTACACAACTTACCACAGACATACCACACAAAAGCCAGTGATTAAGCTGGACAGTACGTAAATAGCACCGGGGAACGTCGAAAGAGTAAACTCATATAAGGAGTTGTACAGAGCAGGCGATATCAGAGGACAAATGCCCTCTATCGCACACATAAGTGCGAACACCTTGGCGATGTCTTCCATCGGCAAAATTTTGGTAATGAGCGATCTTATAAGAGGGGAAGATAAACCCCTGAACAGTGATGTGGCGACACCTAGAATATGCACATGAACTAATAAAAAAAAATCAAAATTAATATTCCATGCATATAATATTTTTTGCATTGCAACCCATATTTTCTCACTGGAAGGCTCGGGTCTTCTCTCACAATGAGTGCGGGTTCAAGCTATGCCATGCTGACCAAGTGCGCATTTTATTTTTATATACTCTTTATAGTCTATAAATACATACCTGGATAATGTATTAATGAATATTTTATAGTTTAGAAATTATACATTTTAACTATACAAATAAGAAAAGTCTGAACAAATTGTGACATTATGAACGATGTTTTTATTATGTTATGCCAACAAACGTACAAACAGACCACCTGATTTACATAGTCGTCGTCATCCTACATCCATAATTCTGGGTGATCACTGACGCGTTGCCGACCAAGACAAAAGTGGTAAACAGTCTTGTTAACATTAAAATGAAATTATTCATGAGGTTATCATATATCCTATATATAGATGATGATAAACTAAAGATAAACTAAAGACTTTCTTCACCTGACATTAAAATTGCAAGTGTTATGAATAATTTACGTAATTTCAACTTACTGAAATACATGTGCCAAGTAGTAATAGCGAACGTCTTGATCAAATATTCAGATGTCATGGAAATAAACGCTATGACAGCGAACGCTAAGTCATTGACACGCAAATACTTCTGCACCACCATCACTCCGAAGATAGACCCGAAGAATGTTATAGTTGTACTAAGAGCAGAAAACATAGTATACTGTTTCAGAGCCCAATGCAACTTGTGTCTCGTATATAAATACTCCAAGCTCATAAGACCATAAAAAATGAATATAGACAAGCTGTTTGCGACAGACAGCAGTAGAATTTGCGCCCTTCCATGATAAGGTCGTTTCTTGAAACATTTTCTGAACATTTCTTTGACGTGCTCAAAATCTAAAACTCTACTAAATCCACCCTACAATGGAAAAAAAATATGAATCATATCTGTTGTTTTAACTTTAAGCTTAACATATACAAAATAATTGATTCATCGTATATAGTGTTCGTAGATACCTGCACAGCTCCAGGGAGCGACTCATCAATGCAGAGTACGGTGAACACATACGCAATAACAGACAATGCCGTCGATATCAAAAGCAAATATATGTTACCGACCACTCTTAGCACATACGGACTAAGAACCGATCCTATCACACTTCCTGATGAAACGCTGGCTTCCAATATTGTCATTCTGAAATGAAATAATGCAGTCAAAACAAACGGAGAATATTTACACCATAAAAACGTTATTGTTATCCAAAAAAATGTTACCGATACTTAGCTCATTGAAAAAACATACGTGATTTTAAACTCGCTTAGTGCTGTTACTAAAAATTTAAATCGTACTAAAATTGGTAATGCCTAAAAATAGGACGAGTTAGGTTTAAAGATACAATAAATTCTAAAAGAAAATATTAAAAAGCAAGCCAGAAATGTATTTTAATAGCTGGCAACAGTAGTCATCGGCTAAAGTCTGCCATTATAAATCTGTACTTCATTCAAATTGGATATGGAAACTTTATAAACAAACCATTAAAATTATTTTGTACGGTTTTCATCAACTGACATGTATTTGTACATCAAATGCTTTATTATGAAACTAAACTACTCATTATATTATTTGTGAATCCTAAATAAACTTAGTATTGATCGATAACAACTTCAAATCGCGTGTATATGAGGTAAAACTAATGTCATAAAACACTTTCTTCATTGAAAAACTCACGCAGCCACAACCTTATTTTCGTAATTTTTTTGTAACATTTTTACAAAATATGTTTTGGGATAAGCCTACCTACACTCAAAGATAAATGACTATTAATACCTTACAGCAATAATGATGCTAATAAACTTTGCAACTTGGTCGTATTATATTCCGATACCCGGACGTTTTGTTCCACGCAATATGTATAATAATAAAATTAATAACATTAAAATTTCCAACATGATTTATATTCATAAATTCTATAAACGCTATTTAGATACATGACTAATTGGTGTTTATTTAAATTATTTACCTGTTGTAAAATAAATAGAAATTGAACTTGAACGACAACAATAAAAAAATAACGGAACGTTACGAGGCTTGCCGGCCCGCCACAGACGTTATAATAATAAAGTAATCTGACACGAAGGTTAAAATACGAAATCAATATTTATGTAATTATGCATTTTAATACTTTTAAAGCATTTCTCCTTAAAAATGCAATTGTGTTGTTACTAATGAAAAAAAAAATATATAATAAAAGCATACAATAATAATAACTTACTGATAATAGAACAAAAAGTTTTATGCACCTGTTTGTTTGTGGTTGCCAGGCAACACCTTGTTTACAAAGTTTCCATATCCAATTTGAACGCAGTATAGGTAAAACACAAAATGAACGAAAAGGTCAAATTATGTGACGACAGAAATCGTCGTGAATCTGATAAAAGTCAATTTTAGCAAAAATAAACAGCTATAATGACCAAATGAAATCAAATTTTACCTAAATGATCTTTTTTCGTTAGGAGTGATGTCACTGATGTAGCAGAACGCTCCGGTAAATAGTACGGTGAAGCTCCCAGTAAGGGATAAAGGTATTAAAGTAACTATGTACCACCAAGGGCCTAAGTTTTCCATCATGCTGTAGATCACAAGTAATCCCGAAGTAGTTGATAAACCTAAAAGGGTCATATAAGTGAACAAGTCAAATATTTCCTGAACAGCTTCAACTATTATCAACCAATTTCTGGATGCGGAAAGGAGTCCAACGTGGCTATTGATATGCTATTTGATGACGACTGCAGAGACCGATACCTTAACGTAGCCTCCGAAGCACGAAAGCTTTCCAGACTTTTCCAACCAGTCATTGGCCATCAAATGTATTACTCGTATGATGACTGGCGATTGACGTATTTCATGTTGCTGCATAGATATGCCGTGTAGATACACGGGCATATATACCCAAGCGGGTATGCGGCTGCTTATATCACCACTATCTTATTCAGCAGACCGAGAATGCTTATCACTCATAATTGCACTGCTTATCTTGCAGTTTTCATAAACTCTATCTCCACTTTCCTAACCCGCATCCGACTTTTATAATAAAAATAATAGCCCATCTGATTTATAATAAATATAATGATAATGCATTACTTATCTTGTTAATTACCCCCTCATTCTAAAATCGTGAAATGTTTAACTGTTTTCAATGGCAGTTTCGGAGAGACAATTAAAAGAGCATGTTATAAATGTCCGTCCTTCTTGACCGGCAATACCTATGGTGGTACAAAAAAACCTACATAGCTGAGGAAATACACTTACTATCAGGTCGTCGGTTTTCGCCGAGATACGGCATCTATAACAGTTATTTTATACAGTCAGGTTAACATCATTTTAATTATTTTTTAAGAACATAGTTAAATTATGCGAAAATTGTAATAATATAAAATACCAACTAAAATAAAATTATAATACTATTCTAGAGCTTTGTACTAATACCAACGTTATTATGTTTTACTACTAGTAATTAAAATACTCGTAAAAGCGGATTTGTATTAAAACCGGACGTAGTTAAAAGATCAATTTTTTTATGGGAACTATATATTAACAATTAATAATTGGCTATTGAGACTAATTAAAAACTAACGGATACTTCGATATGCAATTTAGGTCAGTTACGGAGGGATTTCTATCGTACTTGGTGTGGATACTCACGTATTAGCTGAATAATAATGGATCCACGTCCACACTCGTTTTTCATCATTCATATTAAGTTTCACTGGTTCCAAATGTTTACTAACAAATTTCATTGTCTTTGAAAGTTAAGTGCGTTAATAAAATTGATTTAAAATTAAAAAATTCTGTGCATAAATGTTGTTGTTTTCTATTTTATGCGGAGGACATTCTTCTTGACCGAATCCTTATGTAACTCATCTTATTGATTTTATTATGGAAACGGTTGGCAATAAAACAGACGGGCCATGTAATTGCAAATTGTCATCACAGCCCAGCGTGTCTGTAACACCAGGGTAATCGTAAAAGCGTTGAGTGCTAAACTAAGAAGGGGTAAATCAACCTCTTTTGTGCATAGCTGAATTTTTATTTCAACTTAATTTTCAATGAAATTTCAGAAAAAATGGATACCTTCCTCCTAAAGGTAAATTGATACATCAAAAGAAAACTGAAGCTATGGATGATTTATCATTATGATTTGTAAGGTGTATGATTATCAACCGCAATTATACATTTAGTTTCAAACTGGAAAGGCTTTCCGAAAAGGCACATCATATATGAAATTAGCATAAACAAGTATTAAAAAATATATATTTTTAAAATGAATTCCTACTTTTATTGAAAAATTACAATTAACATAAAAATTTATATACACATATGTCCTGCTAAATATCATATACAAGAGAAGTTATTTTCTCCTATACAAGTAACTAAACAAATTTAATGAATTAATTAATATTTGAAAATGCTGTACCATCATTAAGTCTCATCCACAAGTTTTAAAAAATGTATTTGAACTTAATTTGATGAATAAAAATATTTTATTAACAATAGTAAATTTGAACAAGTGATAGAGGGTAACCTAATAACAGGAATTTTACAAACAGAGCTTTC
>DWPT01005628.1:0-12079 GCA_018251895.1 Agathymus mariae mariae
AATTATTAGTTTTTTTTTTTATTCTGCAATAGGCTCTTTTTTCCTCGGCTATAGATGTCAAGAGAATATTAAGCCTGGATTACTATATTTGCTACGAACATACCATCCCACATTATTACACTATATATTCTAATTTTAGAACAAAGATGGGCTCACATCTACATTTTTTGCGCGGGATCACCACATTGCCCACAAAAAGCAGCGAAAGAAGTATCGGAAGTGCATGCTGCAGCTGTCTCGTGTGCAACCCTTTAGAAAGTCGACGATCTGCATCACTGAGGGCTAAAGACCCTTAAGTGTCATCGCGGTGTGACGTCACTCACGTTGTTGTTCCAGTGGCACAAGTTGCATCGTTCACTTTCACTCTTTCTCGTCATATATTGTTCAGATGTTGAACCTCGTAAATGTTATCAACGATCAATAACATCTCTTACAAAGAAAGTTAAAATGTTTGTTTATGTGAATACATTCCGCGTTTTTAAAAGGTGTAGATACACTTGGACAATATGTCTTAACGCTTCTCTTTATACGACGGATGTCTCAGCAGAAAGTTTTAAATTGTACTACAATATAGAACATTGTCTATAAATAATTTTGTTCGTCTTAAAACTAGTGCTTTACAAAAAGCAATTTTAGTGGGGATTAAAAGGGATTGGCTTTATTACACTATCCTCATCGCTACAACCTATAATTTCTTATATATAGTATATTATTGTCTACAGCATACTCTTTATTACTTTACCCCATTACTTTCATACCCTTTACGGTAAATTTTTAGGTCTTCTAGACTCCCAACAGGAAGAACTCAAAAGGCATTGTACATGGAAAATAGCAGCGATTACTTAAATTTTTAAAGAGACTGGTTTTGTTTGAAGATCCAAGCATAAAATCTCCTAAAAATGCTCCAGGAATAGCGACTTGTGTATCTGTGTCAATTTCTAAACTTTTTCTCTCAAAGGTCTTTCTTTCTCAAAGGTCTTCTCGACCTTAATTACACATACTTGCGAATCGATCTTTGACCTTATTCAATCGTTTAATACATTTTAAAGATTTAATTATTCTTATGCTTGTTTTCATGTTTCAATTTGGTTATTCTATTTCTTTAATGCTTCAAGCAGTTAACCGTGTAATATGGCAAAATACCCAGCGGAACTTATGGTCCGTACTCCGCGCCGGCCGACGTAGCGTAACCGCACCTGCCGCGTAATTATCTGGTCATTAGGCACAGAACACCGCTAAACTTTAAATTATCCTTGCAACCCTGCTGCTTGTTTGCTGATCTCTTTTCGGCAAACCAAAAGAGAAATTAACAAAATGTTGTAAGGTATTTTACTTAAAGATAGGTTAGGTTAGGTTAGGGTACGTCTACAGTAAAGTAGACAAATGGCGATAATTTAGTAGATTGAATGACTTTGGACATGTCTAGTTTAAAATCAGACAAACTTATGGTCGGGTTTTAAATTTTACCTTAATCGCGCCCAAAGAAGTGACACTTGAGAAACCCTTATTGTGTAGTGAATTATCAACATACGGACGTAAATGCTATGAGATCTTATATGGAGTGATGTTATCTCATAATTGCAGGTCACCCACAGTCTCTGGGAGGGTGGTAAAGCCGGCAAGTGGGCACAATGGGCTCCCCGCGGCCTTGCTAATGTATGCGCGCGTCGCGACCGACGCGCAACACAAACATTTCAACGCACCTAATTTATTGTCGCCTCGCCGTCACTTGAGCAAATGCAAAAAACGTCTCTTAAGGTGCTGATTCGCCACAATCACTTATCTCTACAGAAATATGGTAATTACAATGGATACATTATCGTTGTTGTTACTATATGATCTAGGCATTGCAACCGATTTCAGAGGCCAGAACTAAAATTTGAGTTCCTAAAGTGATAAAACAATAGTATAGGCTATCCAGTATTACATTATATTATATGTTATAAATCATCAACAATAACTTAGAAGTAGTAGAACCATAATTCTATTACCTATTATTTTCCTAACCTTAAGCTCTAGCCAAACCTCTCAAGTAGTGATGTATTCTGCTGTACGACGGATGAAGCTATGGTAACGGCTCATCCTGTTGGATGTCACTGGGTTCTGTTTAACCTACTTAAATCCAGACGTTATTTGTAAAGGGGGTTCTTCCCTGCCTGGCTAGCAACCACTCTCATTCTACACTTAACTGTGAAATGTTGTTGCGTCTTTCGAATGCAGTGTTGGAGGGTCACTAATCAGCGCTTTTCCCGCTTACATTTTGGCGGGTTTGATGATGTTTTTAGTGTCACGTATCACTTACCATCAGGTGGTCTGTCTGCTCATATATCGGCAATTGGTACAAAAAATACTTCTGCACTGAGTAATAAAGAAAAAGCTGTACAATTTAATTAAGAGTTAGGTACTAAAATGTACAAAAAAAACGAAGCACTTGCATTTTCATTCAAGACATTTCTCTACTAACCTTCTTTTTGTACAGTTTTCTTTTGTAAGAATAGTACAATATACAATGCATGGAGGAACTGGTTTTAAGCACAATATTTGCGTTAATTGGAGCTGATTATGCTACGAGCATTACTTATAAAATCAGAATTAGACGAACTATTTTCAGATTCTTCCCATTGAATCCTTTGGTATTAAATCCTTCCAAGTAAATTTCAAGATGCTGCGTTGAAAGTATTACTTGTAGATTACAACAAAGAAACCTCTCCTTAAGAGGAGTGAACATAATTTTGTGACGGAGGATGACTCAGGCGCTGAGAGCAATTTTGAATATTATATTATGTTAACTAGGTGTTGTTCGACGGGCATTTGTGTTGTCGTGTGAAGTTGAAATTAGTGACGTTTATTAGAACACGATTGTATAAGGACAAAACAACTCCGACAATGAGCGTGTTGTTGTTATTTTGTTAGACTAAAGAATATAAATCGAATCAACCGCGTCGGCTCTGATTCTGCTTCGTGCGTATGTTGTGATTATAGGTATTATGAAGTGAAGCTCTTTCTTGCACTAACATCTCATACGCTAATTGTAGCCTATGATATCAAAATTTTTAATTTGATTAGGATCAAGATTTTTGAATATCAAAAATAGTGTCAAATATAATAATCTATATAAAACCCCTTGACGTTTCATCATCATAACCCATCATGTGGTTCTTTGTTGAGATTAGGTTTTTTTTTATTAATGAAGATTTTAAGGCTGCGGCAATTACCAAGGTAGCAATTATGCAGGTTTCTTTGTAATACTTTCCCTTATTGAAACCAATGATTAATTATGATAAAAAACGTATGTAATTTTTTTTTAAACCACACTATCATTGTTTGACTGGCAGTTACATTCAGTACTAGATAATTTAATTGACTAAATACAATACACGTTTCAATCTTCAAATATTTCTTGTGGAACTGCATAATGAATGAAACGTCCCGGGTACTTGTATAGCTCTAGATTTCACGGTATTCCTCCAATTTGCAGTACGCGGTGCAAGCCCACCCACTGCAGGGGATGCCGTCGTTCCGCTCTCAATTGCCTGCAAAAACTGCATTTGCATAGCGCCCGATGCTCGCTGCGATAGTCGCAGAGCTAAGACTTAGAATTGACTTAGCTTTCTTTGGAGGAGCTATTTGTTGTTGGAAAAATTTCATATGAAACATTACGTAAGGAAGCACTAGTCACTTATTTAAGCCAGCAAATAAAAAGTTCCGCATTCAATCAAAATAACATTGGGCTTTAGTCATGCAAAGTAAGGAGCGTCAAACGCATTGCCTATACTAGTTTTGGAGAGATGCTTACGTATTGGGGCATGGTAAAGAAACCGCATAAGAGATCCCCTAAAAACACTCGGAATCATCTGCAGTTGTGTGCGTTAGATGGGGATTTTAAGAGCATCACCGGATAGAATGATGAATTTATGTAGTTAGCATAATTTTTCTTTTGGTTATCATATTTAAAAATAGTAACTTGTGTCTAACTTTAGATAGTATTCGTTTTATTCTCTCTCGTGTTTCTCTATATATCAACACGACGAAACCCACAACATGAAGAACACCAAAATAGCTTTAGCACTTTGGTTTCTGATTTAGTTAACAAATCGTTCATGAAGATTTCACTTTTATTTTTTAAATCAAACAATCCGTGGGGCACGTATATTATTTGTGTAAATTTTGCCTCGCAAATAAAATAACTGCTAAACATAAATAATAATTAGTTTGAAGGCAACAATATCTACAAAGTATCTTCGCTTAAAAGTAATCGAACCGTATATATTTATGAATATGATAAGTATATTTGGAAGTGTTCAAACTGCACTCGTTAACATTCGTGCTCCCGGTGAGCGGAGGCAAGCGGTGACAAATGTAGATGCCACCCACCGTACGCACGACCTCAGCTGCGGTAAGACAGTCAAACAAATAAGACATTTGTATCTGCGTCCTTTTTATTTACTTACTTCATTCAATTCTGCAACGTGCGTTTTTGTGTCCCCGCGCACTCGTCCGTCGCACCAACGTTGAGAACCAAAACTTGTTGTACAGACTCCATCGCAATCGTGCGGTTTATCTTTTATGCGTCCTTAGTAATTGAAAGTGCGTTAGTTCTGGAATTTATTAGTATATCAACTTTTAGATACTGTTGTGAATGTGAGATAATTTTGCTTATTCCGTGTCAAACCAGGTAAATCTAGTCTAACTTTCATTTCGAAGTGTGTTGCGGCGTGGTGTTATAAAATGTTTTACTACAACCAGATAGGAGTTTGTCGATGCAAACAAAGGACAGTCGAGTTGACTAAATGTAGTTTATTAATTTGTACATGTTGATGTCATTAGCTTTAATTGTTCTCATAATGCGCTCGGCGCCGACCAAGAGCGAAACCTAGCTGACCTAGTTGAGTTACCTAGTGTACGGGCCTTCAACGCTGCAACAGAAACTTACTAAAAACTTTTACGGCAGAATTTTATAAGAAAGATGGAGGCCAGGTAATTTACACTAACTAACATACATGAGTATCGTCGGGATTAAGAAGTGTGACACAGAGGCCAGCAGCCTGCAAAAGAACAGATTGAACTCCATTGTTTCATTAGTTTATTTTAACCGCATCAGTAGTTATTGTGACGAATACATTGTTCAGTTAAACGATGCTCTTCAAATACCAAATATTGGTAGCCCATTATCAGCCACATTCCTGGAGTAAATTATTTATTTTGTGCGGGCGTGAGTTACCGAGCGGCCCGCCCCTTCGTTACTATGTTAATCGACGTATTCTATAGGAATACCTGTTTTCATAAAACGCTCCTGCGTCGCGTGCCTTGTACAGTAGACACTTGGAGATTTCAAAAAAGACGTAAGTCAATAACGAAGGACCTGCATTCGATATTGCCTTACGTCTTTTTGAACGTGGGTCGTGTGTTTCGGTAGCATAGGCGTCAATGAGCACGTACGTTTCTTAAAGATTTTTCTATCGTTATTTATAGCGCTGAATTCAATATTGAAGTGTGTGTCGAAAAGGCTATGTGGACAATGTAATTGGTTATTAAAAAGTGCATACATCACGACGAGAGGCGGCCGCGTGGGCGACGCAGGACGTGATTTGTGAGGACCGGCGCTCGGGCACGCCCCTTCATTAACATGTTAATGCCGATTCTGGAGCGATCGGGATGTACTTACGGCAGTTGTTTGGAGGGTTATAAAATTAACA
The DNA here is from genome assembly GCA_018251895.1 of Agathymus mariae mariae. Lineage (NCBI taxonomy): Eukaryota > Metazoa > Arthropoda > Insecta > Lepidoptera > Hesperiidae > Agathymus > Agathymus mariae. The sequence continues at coordinate 5,697 of DWPT01005628.1, forward strand.
CTATAATGATGAGAATGTTTCTACGATTTGATGGAAAGTTATATTTTTATTACAGGTCCATGCTGACAATTGTGGCAATCTATGACATCTTTTACTGCGACTTTCATGTTGCCATGCTTCACACGTAAAAGTCTGAGGACTCTCAAGTATTCAATTTGATACTAAATATTATAGTTATATCAGCAGACGGTCACGTGACTCACATCACACGTGGGTCATTCACTCAAACAATAGTACTCGCTTTAATAGAAAGGATTTTAAAGCCACTTGAACATCAACTTGTAGCGAAAAATATGACTGCGCGGTGTCTGTTCCAGTACGTAGACCACTATACCTCAAAGGTCGTGGTAGTTGGATGTCGTCGCGTGTGGTATCTCGCGGCGAGGCGGGGCGACACTGCGCCTGCGCCTGCGCCTGCGTGGTGCGCCGTGCGCCGTGCGTGGTGTAATGTATGCGCGCGCGCCCGGAGGTCCTGTTGCCGTGGGAACCCGCCGTCGTCACCTCGCCTTTCTCTTTTACGCGATAATCGACATTTGACCAACAGGTGCCTTATTGGGCGCCCGCCACGATAAATGCTTTATGGTACACGACAAGGGAAAGTGCATTTAAATGTACTTCGGAATGGATATTGCTTTTTCGTTACATTTACGACCCGTTAGGTGCATACTGCAGATTATATTTATCTATCGTGTTAACCGAGGACATCAATCTACTCTAGTTCTCATAAATTAAATTAAAAAAAAAAATCTAATGTTTATAATGAGGTTAACAATTGATGTAGAGATAACAATCAAAGATTAATTTATTACAATACTAATCACGAGAAAGTGAATTTTGCCACTATCAATCAACTTCACGAACAATTTAATACCTAAGAGAAAAATCGTTTTTGTTAAATTAACAAGGAATTCTTTAACTATTAGTCACTCATTAGAAGCATTATCTTTATTATCTACATAAGCTTCTGAGATGGAGTTCAAAATATATGAAAGATTGTTGGAGTACGTAAAGCGGTATTATGTTGTACACACGCATACACCCACACACCCGTACACCACGACGGGCGACGGACGGCGGCGTCGGACAAGCGCGCTACGTGTTCGTAGCCAGCGCGTTTCGTAGCGGCAAGTAGAGCGCGCTCTTCTCGGATTTGCATAATCTTTTTGTGTGCGGTAATAATGCAGCGCGTTTTTTAATTGGGCATGATTAAATCTTAATAAATCGGTCGGTGTTCCCAAAACGCGAGGCGCGGCGGATCGTTCGCAATTACCCCGGCGGCGTTGTTGTAATTTGATACTGCCCTCGGGCTGGGTGCAGAAATTGCGATGTTTCAGCAGCGCACCTTCGATGCCTTTAAACCCTTTACGCACTGGGGCAATCTGCCTGACTGCAACGAATAGTGCTGTAAATTTATTTGTAAGGAAATAGCAAATTTTAATTAATCTGAAATAAAACTGCCGTGTGTACTTGAAGTCAGTTAAAAATTATCGACAGACGTTTCTCTTATAAGCAACTCCGGCCCCACCACCTTTTTTAACCCACTATTAGAACGCTTGTTTCAACTTGTTTTACGGTTAATCGAGCCGATGTGACAATGCAGTAAAACGTAATCTTTATTTAATGTTAATAAAGTGGTTACCATTGGTTATCTACAACACCAAGGGTTTCCCTTTTGGAATCAATCTTTATCTTATAATCAACCGGGAACAGCTGAAAGCCAGCAAAAACAGTTCGTTTACTAGCTAAACATAAAAAATAAAAAACGCTTATGTTGAGAAAGATCATCGTTACAACTGGCGCAGTTTGTATGTTCAGTGCGTGATTATATTTATATGTAACGCGAGTACGAGAAGTATCGCGTGCGAGGCGCGCGCCGGTCCGACGGCCGCGACCCGCAATACGCGGTTCCTTCAAACGCACACCTCAATTATCAATCGTAAATTCTGATGCCAACTACATTAGCGATACGGCGGAGTCAGTATTTTTGTCGAATGCACTGCAATATTTATCCTGTCAGCTCAACACTCGGTAGAACAATTTAACGAAAGTGAGTAAATAATCATTTAGATAACGAAATATTTTGTTTTTGATGCATCAAGTTATATTATGATATGATTTGGGTCAGTTGTATGTGTTGGTCAAACCTTTAATAGAGAACTTTAAACTTAAATACTTTAAGACCATTTCATTATGTCAGTGGATTTTTTGTCTTGTTACTTCTTAACCGACTTCAAAGGAGAAGGTTCTCAATTTCTTTTTTGTGTCAGAGCTCCGTCATTTAATAACCGAATCGGAAAACTCCTTTTTCGTTTGAAAGGGTCCCACTTAAATTTACTTATTATTCCACTTAATATTGAAACCATGAATATCACCTCCTTCAAATTGAAGTCGGTTTTATTTGTTAAATTGTTTATTTATTTATTTTATCATCGTATTTCCTTTACTCAAATTCCAATCCCAATACTACTCAATAATTAGATAAATAAACATAATGCTTCTAAACGAACCAGCACACGAGCGAGTGGCACGGATGGCCGACTAAAGATTCGAAAAGTTAAAGAGTAGCCAATTACCCTAAGCGTCTAATCACCTGGGCTGGAGTGATTCCGACGGAGTGTTTCGGCACAGAAACCTTCGTCCAAAACTAATTTATATTGGAATGTGATATACGGTGGGCCTGGGGGCACGCGCCCGGTGCCGCGCTGTAATCACCAGCTCGACCCCGGCACCACGCCCCTCTCGCCACGCAGCACCACGCAGCACCACGCCGCGGTACGCTACTGACCTTTTTGTTGACCTTCCTTGCTGAGTTATTTGCTCCGGTTCTTGAATTTAATACCAATATAGATATGCATAGGCTGCGGTTGTCTCGTATTAAGTACCATGATTTTTGGTACCTTTTTATTATATATTTATAAAGAATATTTTTGCATACATTTTATTTATATTAGTATGTTTGCTTATGCAATAAATAAATTTTCTTTTATTGTAGGAATTCAAGGACTAAGATTTTCGTTCACATTTTCTTATAAACAGTCGGTGTGGTCCATATTATGTATTTTTTATAAAATTTTAGGCTCAGTGTATTCCGAGATAGTTTTCAATATTGTGTTTGACACAATTTTAAAAATTTCATGATACATTTTACATAAAGCCACTTAAGTTTTTTTTTTATTTCGCAACCCTAAAGTTTACCATAAAACTTTAGTTTATTGTACCTAGACGTCCGGTGGTGAGTTACGTAACTCTATTGTGTGCAAAATCTTAACTTTTGGTTTGTACATTTGCAGAAAATTAGATGTGCTGGACGACAGACCTAAGTGATAAGGGTTCAAACATGTCATAGGATATACGGAACCGTAAAAATCTTGATATAGGTCTCATGAACTGTCGGGGTCCTGCAGTTGTCTGTTTGATACTTTTAATATATAATTACAACCGTTCATAAACCAAATGTTAGCTTAAAGAAAAAAGCGTGTGGGCGAGCTGGTGCAAACAGATTTTAGTAGCAACAAATTTCAAATAAGTTTTTATTAAGTTATCTAGGCACTTGTGACAACAAAAATAATTTTATATTTTTAAATAAATTCAGTCATTGGTAATTTCAATCCGTTTATTAATTTCTATATTTATTTGCATTGAGGTTAACAATATTTAAATCATTTTAACAGGTATTCAAGATTTTTGTATTTTTACCGATATGAATACATCGACTTATAAACGACTTGACCAATTGGGGTCATTGACCAATTGGGGTGATATTCATACAATATAATAATAATCCGCTGTCGCTCCGCCCGGTTAACATGACCCTCATGGCGACAAATTGGTTTTGTATTTATAATTTTTTCACCTACACTTCTAAACTTTACTATGAATCAGTATATCGCGAAAAAACCGATAAAAACTTTATTTTACACAAAACAGTGAAGGTAATATGTTCGTATGTTCAACGAAATGTTTGAACGACTGTCAGGCCAGCTAGTATTTTATAAGTGCAATGCACTTTCTTTGGATTCTGTAAATGAGTGGTAGATGTTTTACATAGTGACCGAGTCGGCCGCACGGCGGGCCCGCGGTCGCGCGTTCCTAGCGCTGCGCTGGTTCGACATCCATTCCTACCATTCGCTAACCTTATTGATGACCTTTCTCACCACCTAGCCGATCTAATTCTCATAGTTGCATCTTATTTAGTTCATAGAATAATGATTATCGACTGTTAGCATTATCTTAACAATAAATGCGTTTTAGTACGAGCATACCAAAATATTTATACACGTATATTATATGACAAAACTATTAGCGTTAAATAAATATTGCAATATATGTTAAATCTCCTCGAAATGAAGAAAGTACTACACATAAGTCATGTAGGATTATATTAATAAAATAACTTTAATTTATGTCCGCTGTTCCAATAACTTAATATAAAATAAATTATTATGAAATATTATTGCACTCGAAGTATACAGAGGGCGGCACTAATCAAAAGTTTCGAAGGTATTAGAAATAAATGTTTTAAAGATTAGGTTGTAAGTCGTACGGCCAATAAAATACTGTGATAATGAAATGCATCGGTTTAGAAACTTCTCTCACAGTCCCATGTAAGGGTTTGTTATTTTAACGTCTTATTTTTTTCCATAAACACTATTGCATGTAAATACAAAATTATGTGTTTAGATTACATAATTTTTGTTTAAATTGACTTAAATTAGTATATGTATCAAGCTTTAATACTTAAGATAATGTTCTCAAACTTTAAGGAAATCGACAATTTTGTCTTTTCATTGTTCTCGGTACCAGTATTTACTTTAACTAAATCGATATTGGAGCGCGACTAATCGGCTGGCGTCGCGTCGCGTCGGCTTGGAGCTTCTACAATTTACCTGTTGGTTGTATCCGCGAGCAAATAGCTTATCGTAAATAATTTGGTTACGCTTCAGAGAGTCACTATAAAATGTCATTTTTTTTTTATTTACTCACATTTATTCGCAAACCAAATGGTTAAGCACATTTAACTGTTTGATGATGATTTTAAGATTAGATAGTGACTTATGATTTGATAATTGTCTCTATAGGAATACAAATATGTCTGTTATAAAAGGGTATGTAGATGGCTTTGTGATTTACATTACAAATTGTAATACAAGTTTTATTATTCAATATTCCACTTTAAGCAAAAAAGAAAAAAGAAAGAAAAATATTGATCCACCTTATAAACAACGCAATAAATTAACTGAGGTAGAATGACAGTAAGCAGTGATAGGTTAGTGGTGTGAACTTTCAACCTCTTATATACAAGAATTCCCGAGCCCAGCAGTGGGACAGTAACAATTTGTGATGATGAGGCATAAAACTCACGATCATTGTCTCGCACCAGACATCGTGTTCCAGGTGGCGTGGATGTGATATAAATAAATAGAAAAATAGAATTAAGACATCAGTAACATTTTTCATTCGAATGCAAATTTATATTTATGAAATTTACGTCCAGCATTAAATTTAATGGCATTTCACTCGGCAGCTTCGTTATCAACTGTGCTACAGCGGCGTAATTGAAACGATAATAGTATAATATATAATTACGGTATAATTATCTATTACTTAAATTTATAAAAACCATTAAATAAACCAATGTATTTGCATAAAAAAATCGATCAGCCTACCTCATACTAAAAAGCTACAAAGATCAGTCAGAACAGATTACATTAAAAAAAAACTAGGTACTAATGTGGACTTCTAAAAAACGTCGGGTGTGAATAGCGAAATGCGATTTTTTGGCAAATTATAGCGTTGTCACAGCGAGTGACGAATCGATTGGCCAATTCCCGTGTCGGCAACCATCGGCGTCACAGTTGAGACGCGTTCTCACGACGCGAACGCCGCCACCCGATAGTAACAGCATCTAATTTTGGATGTAACGTTAGTGCTGGGTTTGCGGAAAATCGCAGGAGACGTGACATCGACTGCCACCGTGACGTCGCGGTGTCCGTGCCGAAGTTTGAATTACATCGAGGATGCCAACTGCGTGACGTCGTCTTTTGGAAACGAAATGAATTAAATTGCAATGAAACGAAACGAAATTAAACTTAGATTTGGGAAACTTGTAACATTTTAGAACCGTTAATAATCAAAAACGTACAAAATTTATATCATTTTTTTTATATTGAGCAAGAATTGAACAATTGGTTAAAATGGATTGTCTACACAGTGTAACGGATTTTTATATACCTACCTACATTTACATACAATTTCATCTATTATATTGAAAGTACAAAATTAAAACAGAATATATTTACTCATACATACTCAATTATTTCTGGACGTAGAGACGGCTAGACTTGTTTATTTTGCCTATTTCCATAGTCTTACGGTATCCTAAT
>DWPT01005629.1:0-12078 GCA_018251895.1 Agathymus mariae mariae
AGCTACATTTCTATCATATTCCCAAAACTCGACAAAAAATGTGAAGATTAGATCTAACTATGGAAATTTGCTTTGCGGCTGAGTTCTAACCACGAATTAATAGTTTTCGAATAAAAAAGTGAGAATTGATTGGTTAATTAATTAATTGATCGTGCTGTGAGCGGATGTCAAAAAAGTGCAGTTGGCCAATCAAAAAAGTGATTCCATATAATTTTACTTTTTTGACATTTACTCACAGCACAAGGAACCAATCAGTTCTCAGTTATTTCATTTAGAAAACTCTCCATTCCGAGGTATTGTAAACCCCCATTAATGTTGTCACGTCATCGAAGAATTTCCTCGACTTTCCCGTGGACTCCTGGGGGTCCACCTGGACCATTTTGGGAACTCAAGCTCTAGAGGAATGGAAGAAATTGCAACCAAATTACCTTGTATGACCCTTATCCAATATTATCAATTTTCTAGTAATTCAATATTTTATGATTTTCTCAAGAATGTGCGATATTCAATTTAAAAGTAAAAAAAATCTCTAATGGATAAAATCTAAGACATAATAATCAATAATTAGACTGTGAATAATTTCAACAATTTTTAAATAGCAGCTACAACTCATTGTTTCGTTCCTGTTTCTACTGGTACCACATAGAAGCAACAAACGGACATGTATTAATTAATTAAATTATTACATGATACATGACTATGATCGGTGACCGACCTCGAATAGGACTCTCATGAAGTGAAAATCGCCGGCCTCAAAACCCTTTCAACTGAAACACTGCTTTGATCATTAATATATATATATATATATTCTTCTTTCTTTTGTTCTTAATTTTACTTTTATGTTGTGAGGCTTAAAAAGTGGAATTAAGTACATTATTTTTTAGCTACTATATATGATTATATATTATTAAATAAAAATTTTGATTATGGGAGTAAAATATCGATAAAAAGTATTTTTAATTTTGTTCACAGTCTATCCCAAATTCGCCGGCCATCGCAATTGGACCCTGGCGGCACACGCGGCGTACTGGCTCGTGCGTTGGATGTGTGGGCTCAAGCTTCCAGACTCACCTTCACAGAGATCAACTCGGACGAAGCTGACATCGTCGTTTCTTTTGCCAAGTACGTAATAATAATAATCAACTCTTATTTCTGGGCTGTAATCAGATCAAAGTAATCAGATCTGATTTATTAGGTTTCCACTCCTCCAACAACACAGATTACTATAACGCAAGAGGGGAAGCATAAATTATATGAAACCAGGGACAGAGACTTACTTTTGGCTTATAATTTATATTAATTGCGATGTGTGACCATGTAGTCCTGGTAAAATTAAATTTTGATAGGCATGTTTATCAATAATTTAATTTCGATTTTGCAATTTGGTAATTCATGTTACTAGATTTAACTTTAACTAGTTTAAATTAATTAAGTAAGATATTTTTTAGATTTAGAGGTAGTACGTATTAGGTACAGCTTTACTACGTTTTGCCTTAGAAAATTACTTGAACGTTGAACACATTTTCTTCTACGCGAAATTCTAAATTCGTTTCTTGATTCGTTGTGCTGATAATAAATAATAATCAACTAAGGATTTGGGGACACGTCCTATCCATTTTATGGGGATTTGCGAGCGTCTCGTGCGAGGCATCACAATAGGAGCCGAACAAAATACGACCCGGCATTTAAGTAAAAATTCACCTAAACGTTTTCTTTAAAAAAGTTTTAATTCTCTATAGTTTATTTATCATGTAATATAAATGCCTATACATTATAAATCTGATTTCTGTTTTGCTAAGAAAACTTAAATCAAACATCCTTTTTTATTTTTGGGTCTGATATATTTATTCTAAATTTAGTCCGATCAGAGAATGCATGAGTATCATAAGTAGTAAAATAAATTAGGCCAAAAAAATGGAGTTACCACTCGTAAGACAGAAAAAACATGACATTGCGTCCCTCATGTGGGTATAATATATATTTAATTATAGAAAAATACGCGATATTTGCAGTTCATCAAATCATGTTGTTCGTCTCAGGTAAAACTCTATTTACCATTGAGCAACATTAAGTACATTACACTCGTCGGCGACCGGTCGTTCCCATTCAGCGCAGGCGTTTGGTACCTTCAAGGATCGCTTTCATTGAACCGACGTGACTTCACTAAACTCACTTTGCTATTAATCTAATAGCTCTACAAATGGCCATTGCTCCGTGCTCGATTGTAAGACGTTTAAATAAAATACGTAACACGTAATAATAGAGATTTAAGTGTTCACGTAGGTACGTATGATTGTTACTCGTACACATGGTTTTTCATCAGCTTATATTTGAGCTTTAAGTATAACAAATACGTGTTTTTTTTACCTTCATCACTATAATCTTCTATTATTTATAATAAAGTTCTAACTGATCGCTTTCTGTACATGAACGATATATGAGAAAAAACGTTATTACGAGCCTATATTGACGCAGTAAAACCCAAAACAATAGTTGTTAGAATTTCTGTTTGTTTGTCTGTGCGTTTGTTCCCGCTAATATCAGAAATGGCTTGACCGATTTCGTTCTGGTTTTCACTAATATATTGCAGTAAGCGTCAATTAATACTTAACGTTTGTTTCATTGCAATCGGTCCGTAAATAAAAAAAGTTATGAATTAATATATGTATTTCTAATTCACGGAATGAGAAATGCACATGCTATCTTTAAGCTCAAGGTAGTTTTTCCGAAGCGAAGCGAGGGCATTTGCTAGTATTACAATAATGTCTTTACCTACCAAAAACACATCAGTGCCTGTCAAAAAAAAAACTACAAATTTCTCGTAGCTGCCGACAAGTGTAGCATATCGAATGAGCGAAGGGCGAAGTTTTCGTTATTAGATCGCCGCCGACAATATGACCAAGTGCGACAAAAACCTCCGGCGAACATATTACTCACGCCGCGCGCCACGCGCCATGTCGACACTTCGCCGTCGCCACGTCGCGCCTCGCTGCAAACTTGAAACGTAAACTTTACCCCGCGAACCGCGTAATATATATATTTTTTGGAACAGTACAGGGTTGCTAGATTTTAGATCAGGAAAGTTAACTCTTACATTTCTTAATGCATTATAATAAAAACTTACTTATCTAACTTAGGAATTCAACGTACATTGCAATAGAAGGTCTTATGAAAATTTCATCCTTTTAAAACCACCAATTTAAATGTCAGTCAACATTTATTTAGCAATAAAGAAACTGACATCTTTTAGGGCCACGATAATGTACAGTACAAAACGTCCATGTAGTTCAGAAAATGTACAGATTGTCTATACTTATACTTATAATCGGAAATTACTTCATTTAAGTAGTCGCAGCCAGTTGCTGTCACTGTTGGCCGTTATTTAGATACCTACATAATCTCCACGGAATTATGTCAATCATTAATCAATATGACATCTGACAAATAACATTTATTTGTGACTTTAGCACCTCTCCGTCGTGATGGGTTTTTGAAAAATGTTATCGACATTTGAAAGCTATTTCATATATTTTTCTGTTTGTTATTTTAGGGTAGAGTGGATAGTCTGGCCAAAACTTCATCGGGACATTACATTCATTGATACACAAATATAATGTCCACACAGAACACACACACAACACAGAAGATATCTTTCGAGTCTATAAACACCAATACGGTCGGTATACTTCTAGCGCGATATAATTATTCCAAATGCAACATGTTAAACAATGAACTAACGATTATAAAAATGTCGATAATACTATCGACAGCATGCGATAAATTCATTAACCACAAATAGCATTCATCATTCCCATAACATTTGATTTACAGCTCATTTTATTTTCCCAAATATTTAACATTTCACGTAATAATATGGAAGCACGAGCGCATTACCGAAGTGAATATTTCGTGAAGGGCTATAAATATACATATCTATATCTATGATACACCTACTGACGATGTAAACCTGCTTTTACAGATTTTATGCATTGTGTCGTCAACTTATATTACACTCTATAAAAGACGCTTCGTGTGATTCCAACCTCCGTTCAATATTATACAATGTATGTACGAATACATATTAAAACAAATATAAATTACAATAGAAAGTGACCCTATTGGCAGTTCCACGAATTGGTTTATTTTAACAGACTATTATTTTAACTAAACACTGGTAGTAATGAGGCCGTCCAATTATATATCGCTCATTAATATTAAATTATTGCCAATCAGAATATACCTATTCACCTTCAAATCACGTCAATACAATGTAAATGTATTTGTTTAACCTATAACGCATCAAAGTTTATCAAGAATGAATAGGTATATAACAAAACCATCACACATAAAAAGACTGGAAAAGAAACATTCCCTTGACACATTTCTCAACTGGTATTAAACTGCACAGAAAGATTTTCTAGTTACCTTGTAAGAACAGGGTAGTTAATATAGTACCAGTAACGTTACATAAAATCTTAGATCGTCATCTCTTTTAGCTTACGTACTTACTGGGTGAAATAAAGAAGCCAAGTAAATCTTCATTAACCGAATAAGCTGTATGGTGTTGAGTGATTGCAGAAAGCATTGCACCCCTGTGTATGCGCCGAGAGATTTATTACACTCATAAAGTGTAATATTGCTCGGGTAATAAAAGGATACGTCGGTCGGTACAACTTATCTCCTTCACTGACAAGAACTAAAAGTAGAATTATTCGATAGGGACCGCTATCATTGGATCCTTATCTCTCTCATACACGCAGTAAACAAGAAAAGTGTTTTATGTAATAAGGACAATAAGTTACAGGTACTAAAACTCATATTTCTGATGTACGTTTAAAGTCGTTAAATATATAAAAACTTGCAAATATTGTGTAGTACATCAATCATATCACGAAAACGGATCTTACTGATATGATTACAATTAATATACAAAGTTGTTCCAAAGACTAAATTAACAGGACAAACATGAACAAATAATTGGTTGTCATTTGAAAGCAAATATTTAAAAAAAAAAGCAAATCCAAAAGCAATTTACTTAACTTATACACTTAACATACTTATACTGTACTTCTATTAAATAAATTGTTGATCTTCTTATTTATCTAAACACCAAATCGACGCCAGCCAAAACAACAAAAAAAAATACCGAGATCCAGCAACAGCATAGATGTAAATGTAAAGGCACACGAGATTGTGTCTTAATTCGCCATCATATTATTTATTCAAACAAAAAAAAATTAAAAAGCCGAGGGGTGTTATGTCTTTTCAGTTTTATTAAGGTTATTTTGCATCTGTATTGTCAACCCGCCTCGATGAAGGAGGGCTGATAACATCAATGCGATAAATCATTCCCGTCCTCGGAAACTTTCCAATTTGACGCTATTATATTTGATGGCGTACGTCAGCGCGACACTTCCTCATTCCACATTTTCCCCAAAAAGGTTCCTCAATATATTACACGTAGTTTATAGTTAACCGTTGTTTTAAACACTAAACTTTTATCTGTCTATTATGGCAGTTTTATATACACATTTTGATACCAAAAGCTTTTTACGTCAACGAGTAACCGCCGAAATTAAAAATAACTTTAGGAACTCTTATAAATTGTTTTTTTGTTAATAACGACAATTACAGTGTTTTGGTCTGGAATTACAAACATACAATATTATTAAATATGCAAACTGCTTCGCTTCGGGACTGCTTACTGCAATACATTAGTGAAAACCAGAACGAAATCGGTCAAGCCGTTTCTGAGATTAAAGCAAACATACGCACAGACAAACAGACACGAATTCTGATAACCATTGTTTTGTGTTCTATTGCGTTAATAAAGACCCTAATAACAGTTTTTATCATATATCGTTCACGTACAGAAGGTGATCGCCTTAGAATTTTATTATATGTGTATAGATTATGTGGAGTTACATATATTACGGTGCTATGGACCAGCTGGTATGGTTTCAATAATTCGAATGGTTGGGAAGCCGTATCAGATGCTTATGTGACAGATACATCTCAAATAAAATATTTAAATAATTATTTTATGTGTGTGAATCATATGGAGGGTGAGTGCGAAAGAGTTTTGTTATTTATTTAGAAATAAAATTTGTTTCAATGATAATTATTCACATGTTAGTCTACCAAGCCATTGCAGCTGACGTACTAAAATTTCATAATTTTTAGAAGATATCCTACCGGTTTTTGTACACATTTGAAGCTTCACTCGACGTATGGCTCGGAGCAAATGTAGCAATAGATGTGTGGTAACTCAACCATTTAAAAACTGTAACAGACACGAATTTTGATCCATCTATCTAGTGATCTAGAAAGTATGTGCATTGTCTAAAGTTTGTGATTATACTATGTATACACAAAACCACAGACGAACTAATTGCAGAACTTTCGCATAGAAACTCAATAACGCAACAGTTAGCTAATACTGCGTGAAATATGCATGGAAAAGGTCTTTTCACTGTGTATGTGAGCGAAAAATGATTATGGGTAGTGTCCGAGCACGGACTCCAGGGAAGTAAGTTTGATTGCTCTGCAGACTTCATTTCAGTCACAGTTGTTTGTCGGGAGTGAATACATTATTCTAGACCACCTAGTTTTATCGTTAGACTCGAGAGGAAGCGACCGCAGCGCCGGTGCCTTATTGCTTGTGTTGGTTTCCAACCGTATTATTTATTCTGCTTAGTTATTTATCTATTTATTATTCCTGCTTCTCAAACCGCTGGCTGGCACTTATGTTTTTCTTCTTAATTTAAAAAAATATTTCGAATTTGTATAGAAATATGCTTAATACGCCTACTGGAAAACGGTCATCAGGGCACCAAGTAACGAAAATTGCTTTTTAAAAAATTTACGTTATTATTACATTCATAAAATAAATAATTAACGGGTTTCACCATTAACTGTATTAATTATAATGTCAAGTGAATATAATATAATTATATAATTCAGGAAACGAAATATTGTTAGGAATTTCTCGTGTTTTCCTCCCTTAGAATTGTCAACCCAAATCCTAAGGTCATGCGGAATCTCACATGCTCTCATGTCTTAACTGGAGATTATAACCACGACCGATGTTGTTTGCAGACGCTACCACGACGACGCATATCCGTTCGACGGGCGCGGCTCAATCCTTGCCCACGCTTTTTTCCCGGGGTCAGGACGAGGCGGCGACGCGCACTTTGACGATGACGAGTTATGGTTGTTGCAACCCAAGAACGATGATGAAGAAGGTCTGTTTCTTTGTGGGACATCTAATTATTGTTATCATTACCTTACACTATGTTCATTTAACATAGATTTAAATAAATAACCCATTTCTACAGTACTGTATTGCAATAATAAGTTATGTTTACATCATGTCTATCATTAATTATTCAATTTTTTTGTATATAAGTATACATCTTTACGTAGTTGCTTAGTTGTCATTCGTGTTGGTTGATACCAAGAAATAATTTTGTTTTATTAGATCAGTTTATATCGTCCATTATGCTTTTATTAACACATTTATTTCTGGTTTAATCAGTGCGTATGATGAATCGCGCAGACCTTTAAATAGATGACGTAGCACAACCGACGTTATCTGTGACCGAGGACCAAACCGGTGGATCGCGTCTATCTGTACTTATACCAGGCGCCTTTACGCCTACAAGTCGAAACCCAATATACAAAGAATTAATATAGGTACTAAAGTTATATAATGTATGTATTAGAAAATTATATTACATAAGAAAATGTTATACGTGTCAAAATACTATTATTTCTACAAGTCGCCTGGTCTTTCTTGTATTTAAAGTGATAACAGCACATTTATGCTATATTATGTCGATCATTAAATTTAAACCGTCATTTTCCGTCGAAAGTTCGCCATGCGGAAATGAACATGTCACAGTGTGACATTTTGGCATGGAAAATGGCAGAGCTCGGCCACCGGTTCACACTTGCCGGATATAATCGAAAGCAATAGCTCATTGTGATCTATTAAAGCTTACAGCGGCTGTTTAATTACGTGCAATACATAACAAAGGTTCAAAACCCAACTTCACGAGCAGTATTAATGCTTAATTAACTAACAAAATTACATCGCGATATGAGTTAGTCGATGTCTCTGCATATATATCATAACGTTGTAATAACTCTTCCGTGCGAACATAATACTGTGAATTTGTAAATGTAATGTTAATACGGTATCAGCAACACTATATGAGCGGCAACCGCAGCCATGTGGACACGCTCCACGACTGAGCGTGCTGTAAGGTTTACCGGCCCATGTAGTTAGATAAACCGCATAGCTACGTGATAATTTACACGAACATCGACACTTCGTAATGTTTCCGGCTAACCACGCAGAAACATTTACCCACTGCACTGTTTCAAATAACATACATACTACAAAGTAATACAACGTCCTACTTGGACCACATGAAGAAATTCTACAATTTTAATAAATGTATCTATTACGTTGCTCTATAGGTACCTCATTGTTCGCCGTAGCTGCTCACGAATTTGGACATTCGTTAGGTTTAAGTCACAGTTCGGTCAAAGGAGCCTTAATGTTTCCGTGGTATCAAGGAATTCAACCGAACTTCGTATTGCCTGAAGATGATCGTAACGGAATACAGCAGATGTATGGTACGTGTACTTAAATGATTGCTTAAGTGATTACTGTTAAATTATTGCCTTAATAACATTCATGTAATTCTAAACAAATTTTTCGTTATGTAGGTCCTAAGGTGCAAAGGACATGGGCAAAGATACCATATTACCGACCAATAGAAACGCCTCCACCGACCACTACGACCACCACAACGACCACAACTACTACAACAAGGAGACCTTACATCCATCAGCACCACCCTGCAAGACATCCAAATCATCGCACATATACTCCGTACCCTCGCGCTCCCAGCAGATACCCGAATTATTATCCAGAGAGGCCGAGTTACCCCGAAAGGCCGACTTATCCTGAAAGACCAAACTATCCTGAACGACCTACATACTATCCTGATCGCCGGCATTACAACACTAGTGAAGAACATCCTAGACGCACAAACCATAACCACTACCCGCGGACAACAGAAACGGCGACTCATCCTACGACTTATCGACCACGGTATCCTCACGTTCGCCCCGAATATCCGAGTCATCCGAGACAAAATTACCCATCTAATCCTGGGCAGGACTACCCAAAGAAAAAACCCTATTACCCCGTGAAAACAACTACCGTAAAACCTACATATCCTTCAGATATACCAGATACTTGCGATACAAGCTACGATGCAGTAGCTCTTATACGCGGAGAATTGTTTATATTTAAGAATAGGGTAAGTTATATTCTAGTGATATTATTGTTGACATTATTATTAGATACTACTTAAGACTGCATTCGTAAAATTCAAAACAGAAAAGTATCTGTGCCACGAGAGATGCATTTATATAACAGTTAAGAAACGTTGATAATTAAAATAAAGCCACACTCTCCGATTGGCGACCACTGAAATGAAATCTCCAAGCATATTTTTCCTTGGTGAATTTATATGTAGATAATCTAATTCAAAAGTACGATTTGTAATAAAACTCTGGGGTATTTTTTAACAAGTTTTGAGGACACTTGATATTGTTCTGTACTACATATAAGATTTTGTTCACTTGTTAGTAAGAAAATATTTACGATATCAGTAGGGATCAGTGGCATTTATTTCTGTCAGTTTTATTTTAGACATCTATAATTTGTATAATTATGTATCTTTGTGTGCATCAATTTATTGTTTTAATTTTTTTGTACAATATATTAATGTCGCCCTTTATCTTCAGTACCATTGGAGGATAGGAGCCGATGGTCGATACGCTGGCTATCCTATAGAGATATCGAGGATGTGGTCAGGACTACCCAAGAATCTAACTCATGTTGATGCCGTTTATGAAAGACCAGATCGCAAAATAGCGTTTTTCGTCGGTAAGTTAGATGCAATAATTTTCGAAGCAGTCCCGATATATATAAATAAATCGTTATTGTCTCAGTTCCGAGATGAGGTTTTGTTATCGAGAGTCATTTGTAATACGATTTTTAGTAATTTATTATTGAAAAAACCATACATTATTATGACATTATTATATTCAAGCGATATGCTTCTGTTTTAGGCAAGCAATTATACTTGTTCGATTCTCAATTTTTAATACCCGGATATCCGAGAACTTTGTCACGACTAGGCTTACCTGACAGTTTGGAAAAATTGGATGCTGCCATGGTATGGGGACACAATGGCAAGACATATTTCTACAGCGGCACCATGTACTGGAAGTAAGTTATATATCAGAAAGTAATAAATAAACCATCGTCATAAAAGTATAAACAACATTATAATTGAAATGTATTTCAATTCTACATATGGCATTATTTTCGATATATTCTAAAATTATATTATATCTCAACCTTTTAATAGCCCACTTCATAGTGACTCCACCTGCCAAGCAAAAGGGTGTAAGTTCCATTAAGTCATTTATGTCAGAAGTATTATATGGTCTCGGATGTTTGTTATACATTATTTATGTCCATGCCACCTTCGTCAATGAAATCCCAATGTGTCCTATATGTGTGTATAGGTATATAATCACCTATTATATTTTTAATTTCAGGTATGACGAAGACATAGGACGCGTCGAACTCGACTACCCTCGAGATATGGCGATGTGGAAGGGAGTAGGCTATAACATCGACAGTGTATTCCAATGGAAAGATGGTAATATTCCACGGTCGTTCTGATTGAGACTACAAACTATCATGCAGTTATTATTTAGTATATACTAATAAATAATGTACAATATTTCAATTGCTAACACTCAGTAAACATGCAGATTCAATGTTTCCTTTTGGACCAAACAAAACGTGGATGAAATCCGGTCAATATTACAAATATCCACGAGGGCCATTGATCACTTCTAGTGCTCTTAATCAAATTCAACGACAAAGGATTACTCGCTTACTGGCTATCTGTGTATAAGAAATACGCCGAATTGATTTAGCTATAAAACACACAATTATAATTGTGTGAACTTGATTTAGCTATAAAACACAATTATAATTGTGTGAACTAAGATCGAAACACCCGTTTCTCAAAAAAATCCTGTAGCCCATTTAGAATATTCCAACATAATTTATATTTACGTAATATAAATATTACGGATGAAAAATGGAATTGATTCTGATATTTCAATCGCTTGTTCTACAGGGAAAACGTACTTCTTCAAAGGGAAGGGCTTCTGGAAGTTCAACGACTTGCAGATGCGTGTAGAACAGGAGAAGCAACTTCCTTCTGCACCGTTCTGGATGGCGTGCCCCGAGGAGCGCGCAGGACGCCGGGCGCCCTTCCGCGCCCTCCCCGCGCCCGGTTCCACTCTCCGCTCTCCGAGATCCACTGCGACGAACCCCAAACACAATCTCCTACTTACCATTACGTCCCTAGTTATGATTATTGCAACAATTCGAAACTACTGAACCATTTAGCTGGAAACACCAAAATTTACATTTAATAGATACATACACATTTCTTTTGTACTATAAAATAGTAGAAATAGAATAAATCGATATGCATTTCTAATTCAACAGTACATATCGCCAACGTCTGACATAGGGTAATCACACTGTTGCGCAAACGATGCACTGCCTGTTTAGTATTAATTGAATACTTACGAATAATTATTAGTTACGTAAACTTTTTAGCATAATTGTAGCGATGAGGCATTTGTTTATTTAATTGTATATGTACATTTTGATCTCAATATGATCGAGTGCTTGGTTTTTTATGATATGTAAGGTACATAACACCACTCACTTAGCTTCTGTACAGTTTGTATTGTCGATCGATGTCAGTATTTAATCAAAATATAAATAAATATATATGTAGGGAGACATAACCATTTTATATATAATTTATGTTTTAAGTTTCCTATGATAACTAATAAAAACGTATTGGGTAACAACTACTACATAATTTGCTTTAATATAATATAACAAGTCAGTCCATATACTCGTAATGTATTCTTTTATATAAAATTATATTAAAAAGT
>DWPT01005630.1:0-12077 GCA_018251895.1 Agathymus mariae mariae
CCCCCATTTTCATTTCATGGACCCCCAAATTTTTTTTCGCTGACGTAGACCCCTTGCAGGGTGTCATAGAACCCTTGGGGTCGATGTAGACCACTTTGGGAATCACTGCCTTAAAGTCATAGAAAGGTGGCATAAAAATTGCTGGAATCAAGTTGTCCAACCTGCGTAATGCCGATGATTCTACTCTTTTAGATTCTTCGAAATTTGAAATGAAAGAATTTTCAGAACATTATAAAGACAAGTTTAAGGTCAGGTTAACCAAAAATAAAACGAAAATGATATTGATCGACAGTCTGCAGAGTCTCCTACTGACCACTTTACTTAAAGACTACGAAACTGTGGAAGAATTTCAGTACTTGTAGCCATCAGTACTAAGAACACATGCAAACAAGAAATACGGCAATGGCGAAATCTGCTATGAACCAACTAAGTAAAATAATGAAAGACATCGCAAACCGTATAAATAGTTTTCCATATTTTTTTCGGATTTTTCGAAGTAAAGTCTCCGATGCCAAGGAGCTAAACTTCGACCGTTCCTCATTATTTTTTAGCATTTACCTGTATCACATTTCAAATACTTCGTATATATTGCGAAGACTAGATGATAACATGCAGAAACTAACGGTGACAGGCAAAATCGAGAGAAGAGATCTTGTGTTCCAAGGCCCAAAGATCTAAATGACAAACAGCACGACGGTCCATCAAGCCGTTGATCGGTATAAATGGAGACACACCATTTAGAGAGTCGCAGTACTGGAATCACGATTCATAATAATGAGGCAGGGCCGAAAAGAGAGAGAGAAAAAGAACTTCATAATTCAGTACCTTGTAAAGAAGTAACAGTTTCCGCTCATATTTGACTCGCAAAATTCATACTCATTTCCCTTAACCGTGAACAAATTTTCATAGTACATGATAAGAAAGTAAAATTGAGTCGGTGATTTCGGTCGGTTGATAAATAAATACATTTCAGTTTCCTTGGGGTGGAAAATTAGTTTTAGCTTTTGAGAAATTCACCATCGATATTCGAGCTAATAACTGAGTAATGTTATAAGTATGAGGGAGCATGTATTTGGAACTTAGTCTGTGAGTGTGTAATGTGATGTCTAGGTTTTTTGATATTATTAACAAATGACACGCAACTTTTGTTAGACAAAATGCAAATCATTAATTGTTGGGTAAGGTAACGTGTGACATTTATTAGGAGGTGTAGATTAATAAAATATAAAATTAGAATAAAATTGAACTGACGTCCATGGGCGTCGGTGATCACTTGCAGTCAGGTGACTCGACTGCTGGTTTGTCGACTAGTTATATAAAAAATACAAACATGCAAATGGGGAGTGGTCGCTTCCGCCCATGGAAGGCCATAACAACTAAAGACATATTATATTATATTGTGTCTGTGGCATTTCAAGATTGATATTATATCTCCACCAGATGCACAGTGAGACGAGGAGCTGCGGCTCACGATGGAGCACCTTATACGCTTTTCGTATTCTTATAGCATCCCGACGAAACCAATGATCAGATGAAAAATATCACCCTAGGTAAGTTCCAAATATATCATAACTTATGTAAATTTGTTCAGTAGTTTTAATGGTATAACAAACAGACACAAATTCCAAAAACAAAAATATGTTTAATTCTCTATATTCATAACATGGTTTACCGACATTAAACTTTTTCAAATTTTTTTGGATCTACTGCTTCGGCCTTAGTATAATATGTGTAGGATGTAATTAATAATCGTGATAATCATGTCTGTACAGATAACATTTTTTATTTAGATATTCTCTTTAGTAAACTCGGTTTCATTTTCTATTTAAAATTTATTCAAAATGTTATTTAATGAGATTTATGAGTTCAGAGCATCAACACAAAGGATTATATTAATATGAATCTCAGCATGTAAAATATTTACCTAAAGCACAAATATAAAGGATTATAACAACGCTATAATATTTTCTCAAACGCGCCTAACGTGGATTTAATTTTCTTTTGTGTCGTTAAAATTTAATTTCTTACTTGAAAGTCATCTTACGACCTAGGTATAAGTTTTTATTACGTTGTGAGTGGTCCATACACTCCAAAGTTTACGTCAAACGAAATTTCACAACGTATATATTGTACGTCGTAGACATTAGTTAACGTTAAGGAGTAGTGTTTAAGGTCTTGGTTCCCAAAGTGGTCCAACTGGACCCTAGGAGTCCATGGGAGACTTGATCAACGTTGACGTCACAAAAAATCCCGCAATGCAAAAATGAAATATCTCACATCTGATAGTTTTCATCCTAGTGATGACACAAGTCCCAACCGACAACACCTTCAGTGTTCACTTCTGTGCGGATGCTCGCTAGGGAGTACCGCTAGTACCTCTCTACCCTAAGAAGTAAGACCACAGCTAACCTCAGGTGGTGCTTGTTAGAAGCCACCATACTTCATACAGCAGCTATTATACCAAATGAAATTTTTTGTAATTCATAGATATTCCTTAGTATATTGTGTAGGTATTCTGATGCGAAGGGGAAGGTGGTTACCAGTTAGGGGGCTAAAATTTGAAGGTAAACAAGGCAATAAAAGCAAAGCGTTGGATAACCATAAATGCAGCAACGGTATTGTGCGCTTAACTTTAATATTCTACTCATATTAATGTTCGAGTTTCAATATTTGTTTTATTAATTACCGACGTTTGGGACACTACATATCTCTGAATGAATTACTTCTGTAAAAGTAAAGTGCATTATTTTCTACCGGTTCCTCTTGCGTGGAAGCAATTGTAAACCTATGCATCTTACCGTCGTCCTGAATCCATAGGGATTCCAATAATATGCAATTTTGACAAAATTCTGTGAAAATACTTCCAGTAGTTTATGGATTCTGAATGTTTTTTTCACTGCTTTATTTTGTAATACAACAAATTTATGTAGTAAAATGAATACCGAGATCAATTCAATGTAACGGATTCCTAATAGATACTGCTTTATATATTTTTATACGGAAAAAATATTGAAATCAAAATAATATAAAATATCAAAGAGCTGGGTAAACTTTACTAATCACAAAGTTGATGCGAAAACTTTGATTAATCAATCTATTCCTTGCCTTAATAATTCAGGGACGAGAATATTTCTGGCAATGGAGACAGATTTAATATTGCTTCGGCAAAAGTTTTCATATTTAACAAACACTATTAATACTAATAGTCAAATAAATTTATTTTAATCTTACTTTTATGTGTATCACAGAGGTATTAGTTAATTTTCAGTTAAGAACGTAGCGTACATATCGATTATGTGATGTATTTTTTACGATCATGTACACAATATATATATACATGTACACATACAACATACATAGAATAATATAATATTATAATTATCCAAAATTCAAAATAGAGAGTTTAAAAAATAAATTACACCTTGTGAGGGAAGTTAGGTAATTACTAGTACAGAGTCAAGCAATCGCTATAAACAGTCGATTGGGTTATGTTGCCTTCTCAATTGGGCCGCTGGTCGAACTAGGCCGATTGTCTTGGCATGAAGGATAAATGTACCCCTTTTCTTCTCAATAATATGTGAAAAATAATAAAGAATTTATATAATGTACATCAATATTATATATATATCTATATATATATACTGTTATTTACAGCTTTATATATTTGCAGCTATTGTTTTTTTTTTATATTACAAATAGCCGACAAACGAGCCACCTGATGGTAAGTGGTCACCGTCTCCCATGGACATCAGTAAGACCAAAGGTATTGCTGATGCGTTGTCGGCCAGGAAATGAGAAGAAGATAAGAAAGAAAGTACTGGCTCTCAAGCTCCCAGGCGGAACACGACGAGTCGTTTGGCGGCTGACCCAAGTAGGAGGGTGGTAGCTAGCTAGGCAGTCTTCATGGAAAGATAATAATATCAATAATAATATTAAAGACTTTATAATAATATTTAATAAATATACTACCACCAAGCAGGCTGGCTTCTGTCGCCTCTTACGACACCCTGTTCTGCCAGCGTGGGATTGGAGGGAGTATTCTAGGCCGCCCCAATATTGTTTGATAAAAGTGATTGTAAATATAAAATTTATTTTTTTCTGTTATATTAATACGCTATCGCATCGCTTCATAAAATCTACGCCTTAAGTACGTATAGAAATAGCACGCGCATAATTATAGTAGCTATAGTATGGTAATCAAAATTTTATTCACTAGTCTCATAATTGAATATTTACATTAATCATCATTAACATTCCGGGATGAAATGTATCGTAACACATAAAATAAACCGATATGATCCATAATATAAGTTACTAATATGCTAAGTATGATCCAACTTTGTTCAGTAGTTTTAACTTGATACTAAAACTGTATTTTGACCTTTATATAAAAACATGGCCTACGTACATTAAAATTTCCCATTTACTGTACAAATGCAGCCCCATTATGTTTTTATTATTAGTATAGATTTGAAAACTTTACCTGGACAGAAAAATAACGTTAGTTTTTGGTGAATTTATATATCCATGCGATAGCTGGATGCGCACGAACGTAAATTGAACTGGCAGCGTGCTCCGGCCTTGACGTTAGGGCTTAGCATTTCAAAGTTAACTAGAGCAAAAGGAAATTGTTGTACTACAGATGATATTATATTTAATACATAAAAAAGTTAAAATGCAGCTTAAAGTAGGCTATTAAAATTTAAAGGCATTTAAAGCTTAAAAGAACTTACTTTTAAAATTATCATTAACAGAGTAATAAATACTTACCTATACAGAGTAATGGATGAGTTATCTAATAGATTCTTGGTCGCTGGAGATGGGCTGATTCGGCGGATTCATTGTCAGGTCAATTCGCACCATAAAGCGGCATATACAATATGTCGAAATATTGATAAAAAATAAGAGATCGGCTACCGTGTTCTTAATTGAATTGATGTTTATTTATTATTGCCGTGTATCGAAGTCAGTTCAACAATTAACATTACAAGCCAACTCCACATTTTCTTCCAGGCCAATGATTTATTCTTCAATGTTTGTTGCTCATAACTGACGGTCACCATTTGCCGTCAAATAACCCTTCTGTTGATTACTCAACATAAAAAAATTGCATTACGATTCCCAAACATTAGCGTGTGCAGTGAAAATAAACAAATGTAGTTTATAACGAGTCTACGAATCCGTATATAAAATCTAGTACTGTACGAAGCTACCGGAGTTAAGATATGGGACACGCATACTGCGACAGTTACAACACAGATACAACTTGATGTTACCCTTTACTGGTACTACATAAACAAACGTGCAACGTAACCTGTAACACGCACACTTACATTTTACTTTGACAACACACACAAACGTTGCGTATCTACGCCAGCAATGAGCAGACAACACATCGAAAGATCTACTTCATGTTTAATTACCACATTTTATATGTATATTATTTCAATTGCGCTATTTAAATTTATGTGCATGATCGTTACTTTATTATTACGTAAAAATTGCTTAGATTTTCTATGCAGTTATAATATTGTATAACAAATATGAATAGTTAGATATTTGATATCTCATTAGCCTAGTTTAAAAAAAAATGTTCGATATCTTTTGGCTGATGGATATTTTTAAAGGTATGTTAGAAGATTACGATAGTCGCATAAATTAAATACTATTTTCAATTTGCACATAACTTACTTATATTTCAATTATGATATATATGTATGTAATATAGTATATATGTATGTAACTATAAAATAATGCTACCGTAACGCTTCAATAAAACCCAAATGGCACTAAGTTTTAAAAATGTATGCAAATTATTTGTTTTTTTGAGTTTAAATCGACTTATACCATGATACCGATGTCGACGTCGACGGTGAGGTTGATGACCTTGTAGGTGAGAGCACCATATCCTTCGAGACAGCGTGCCTGCTTGCGGAGGGTCCCAAAGGGATATCGCGGTCGAAGCCCACGATCATCATTCGTCAAACCATGTTCTTTAGCGTTTTTCAATAGATCTGAATAGATTCAAACCTTGAATATTTTATGTAACTGAATATATAATATAAATTCTAATTGATCGCTTTCTGTAGATAAAGGCTATATGAGAAAAACTACTATAAGGGGCCTTAATCACGCAATAGAATCCAAAACAATAGTTGTTACAATTTTTGTCTGTTTGTCTGTGCGTTTGTTCGCGCTAATCTCAGAACCGTCGTATCAGATTTTGTTACGGTTTTCACTAGTTTATTGCAGAAAGCGACACTTAATATTTACAGTTCGTTTCATTTCAATCCGTCCATAAACAAAAAGTTGTGACTTAATTTAATATGATGTAATGTTTTTAGAGTAAGCCTTAGTTTTTCCGAACTGTAGCGAAGGCGCTTTGCTTGTATTTATGTATTATATTATATCTGTCTCAACAATTTGATTTGAACATATGACAGAATGTCTGTAATTCTGATTTTCCTGATATAAATATGTACATATATCGCGCAACCAAGAATTTTGTATTACACAAAATTTATTCTGCTCTATATATATGAAACACATTACTTGTGTGAGACGTTAAAAATACATGGCTTGTTATTCTATCTCATTGCTCGGAGAAATAGAAAAGTGGATATTGAAGTGATTTTAACGATATAATAGCTACTGAGAAAATTAATAACAGCCGACTGATCGATTTACATTGCGTTACCCCATCCGCCTGAGTTTTCTTTTGAGGAGTCTGAATTTTAGATTTGTAAACCATTGCTGCTTTATAGGATTTCCAGTATACTTCGTTGATGAATCCACTGGACATTGTATACGGCACCGACGCATAAGAGACCCTGGAAGTAGCCTCAACGCGCGGGATACTTATCGTGGAGTTTTTAGCGAGCCAGTTACCTAGGTGGTTTTTTCGGTTACCACCACTTACCATCAAGTGTACACGTGGCGCAAATAATTTTGTCTTTAGATCTGTCTTTAAATGTGCTTTCTATTTTAGTGTTACCTTAAAGCGATTATATGATGTTATTATCTTTAAAATGATCAACAAACCTGTAACTCAGTTAACAGTGACTCTTTCGGGCAACGGATTCTGGAGTTCTCCGGAATCTCCCAGGAGCTTCATGCTGACGTGTGAGTGGGTGCGCATGTGTGTGATCGTGCATACCTGTAATCTCATTGTCATCTAATCATAAAAAAACATATTACACAGGAAGTTTAAAAAAAATGTTTTTATGTATGAACCGAAGTTCAATAATAATTTATATTTAAATTGCCATCATTTAGAAGCAAAATTACAAAAGTTTCAATTTTAGATGTTCCTCCACATTTTTATGGGCTGGTGTCTGAAGATGACTGAGAAATTACCTTAAAAAAATAGTTTAAATACATGAAACTTTCCGTAAATACTAGTGGAGATTTCTTTGAGAATATTGAAACTCAAACATTAGTCAACCAACTTTGTACTCTACTGTTGGAAAAGTCTGAGCGCCCCACGTCTTTTCATCTCATGAATCGTATATAACAAAGTGTAGCTGTCGTGTAAATATAACGTAAATATTTTATTTTCCATGACAACATTTAGCTGTATACCTAAATTAGTAGGGGAGCATTGTTATCCTTAAAAATGGAACGTTGTATGTAAATCAGCCTCGCAAAACTCAGCCTATATCCTCGTCTTTTGTGAGCGATGGTAGATAAAAGCGGATTCACAACAAGCCAGCGCTAGTAATAGCCGGTGGACTAAATCTCTTTGACCTAATTCGAGAACTAAATCGCTTTGACATAATTACGACGACCTTTTTGCTCAGTCGGTGATCTGTAGTCTGTGGCTGTGACCCTGCCTGCCTAGCGACTGGTCTCGGCTTCGATTTCGAGGCAGACATTTATATGAGACTAATAGTTTATTTCAGGTATTGGCTTTTGATATCTCATTGAAGTGTGTCACCACACCCCAGTTACATATAATAGGTCGAAATTAAAATGACAAAGGCCGTACGAAAGGAACAGTTTAATTTTATTTATAGAAAGAACTTTATTTTAAGCAAGAGGGGCATGTCAATTAGAACGGCCTGTTTTAGTTCAGACGCAACTTACCTTATGTAAATCTGGCACACAGTCGCAATTACTTTTTCTACCCTCACCATATAATACCATGATACAAGCAGTTGTTTTGACAGATACACTTTACGACACATTGGAGCTTTAACATCGACCGCTCTGTACTTCCATGCTCCGAACAAAAAATCATAAAATGTTGATGATTGTTGATGTTAACTAAGAATGTCGTACATTCGTTATTCATATATTCAGAACTTATCACGATTTCTGCTATTCCCTAAAGCCTTAGAAAATTTCGCCTGAATATAAGAATTACAATAAAGTAAAACCTCTGTCCGTCTGTATGCCGTAAGCTTGAAAATTATTTATTACACGTAATTCATACATTGTAATTGTATAAATGAAATAAATATATATACATCGGGTTATTATTTCTGAACGTAAGGGTCACTTTTCCCAAAACGAGAGCGGGTTACCAGTACTTTGTGATGCTGTCGCGACGCGTAAGTATTGCTTCACGTATCCTTAGGTTATGCTGACATTTGCGTAGTACGAACGGCGATCCATATCATTCATCCACTACAATATATCTGTAATAGAAATAACAGAACTGTTTTTATTCTATTGTTACAGATATTTAAGGTCAGTTATCTCTCACAAGTAGCCGAATAACATGTCTGTTTTGAAGGTAACTTTTCATATAAATAGTCTTAATAAGAGCTACTCACACATCGTCAACGTCGATATGAATTTGAAAGTTTCAATTTAATTCCTAAATATATTTATTTGATAGAACCTATTTCACTTTATTATTTTCAGTTAATTAAAATGTACTTTATTTTAGTTTTGTTTTAGTACTTTGAATTAAAGTTTTTTTATGATAGACTAGCAACTTACACAACTCAAACTGAAAGTGTTGGATGTATGTAGCTTTCAAAACGTTCACAGATAGTCACATTGAGCTTCATATTGTAAACTTTAATTTTATATGACGTAATAACGCCTTGGCCGATAAACGAACTATAGTCAATTTTGATGGTTCGACAACTACCAATTTAGCTCGAAGTGGTTTTACACTTCAATACACTATACTACTTCAATTATTAAACTTGTGAGAGATATGACATACTAGTGACATTTCAAATGTTTTCAACATGTTATTAAATCGATGTCCTATTAAAGCATCGCTTTGAGAATTATTCCCAACCGTATATAGGTACTATGCATTCCATCTCGTTCATATCTACAGCTCGACACATATAAAGGCCCTGTAATAACAGAATATCGGAAGCTAGTTCTGCCCGGGCCGCGAATGGGAATAGATTTTGCAAGTCCCTTGCACCCTGCAGGGTTGCGATTGGTCGACGGATTGGGCGAGTGTGTGCGTGATTTACATGTTGTTAATAATTCGATAGCGCCGGTTCATGAAACAGTCAAATGGAAATGACAATTACGACCGCTTATTGGTAATTAGTTGAATATTTTTTAGTGATGTTGCATTAATTACTTAATAGTTTCTTGTGGTATCTAATCAATTTTAAAGGTCGGCATTGAAGTACCGTCATCACTCTGGTGTGCGTGAAATCCGTATGATATTAAAATCCCTTATCTTCTCGTGAGGATCTTGCTGAATAACAAAGACACTAGCGCCAGGTCCATGTTATTAGAAATCGCTGGGGTCTATACAATCCGGTTCAATTTCGGCGATTCTCTTATATGTCTTGTTCACCACAAGATAAAACAGTATAAATAATTCAAAATCGAACAATGAACATCGCGAAGAACGATCTTATTGTTTAAAAGGGAAACTAATACAAGGATACAAACCCTAACATGTGAACATTTAAGTCAACAAACGGAGCAAGCATAACCATAATTTTATTCATGCATTTTAAACGAGATTATTGCTTTAAGTTTCACAAAGATCATATTAACAAATAAATGTTTATAACAAAGTATTTAAATGTAAGTTATTAATTTGTTACAACTTATAATTAGCACACATCCTCTCACCTGATAAGGTAAAAGAGTATTCGGGTGAGAATAGATGGGGGATGTAATGATAAGTTTTTTTTAATTTTGCCGTAGGTTACTGATAAACATATCCATATCCATATATCCAATTATCCTTATTGAATTTTCGTAATTATTACAACTTACAATATCAAGAAGCCGCAATGTGGACGCAGTGTTTTCTAATGCTGAAGTTGTTAGTTATCTGAGATCACATCTTGCATGCGCTTGTAAATTTTGAAGTTATGTGCTAAAACATAAATTATTAAACTTTTAATGTGAGTGGAGTTTCGAGCCCGCCGGTGGAACAGTTATTGGTTGTAATTAATAGCAATATGATCTAACACGAAACAAATTATCAGTGCAATCAAAGTCTTATAATTTCATTCCTCTCCCATCGATTTATAAATCCTTTCGGAAAGGTCAAAGTGCGTTCCGGGCGCCTGAACCAAATTGCAAAACGAACGAACTACGTCATACTTCCCCGAGCCGAGCTACCTGTCTCATTCTAGCAGGCCCTGGAAAACCTAGATATCTGGTACACGATGAGATTTGATTAATTTTAAACGATTGTCAGCCTTATTTAACAGGTGATAGAGTTTAATGTGAGTGAAAATGCCATTATTAACGTTGTATTGCATAGCATTGTAACGATGTTTGACCTGTTGCACTCGCCGTCATCACTCTGAATCAATACAGTTCACGCGAGCGCCCGAAGATTGTAATACTGGTTCAACTAAATGCATATTAAATTATTGGATCCGGTAAGAGGCGTAACTTTATTTTGCTGTATTCATTGTCTCTCCTGTTTTAACTATGTAAACTAATAATAAAACATGACCTAATTATTGTTTTAAATTGTAATGAAGATAAGGATTGTTGTCCTTGGGAGTTTCTTGCTGCTTCTTCTTCCAGGACCGCTCACAGTTGGGATTTATTGAAGCAATGGCGTAGTTTGACTTTCGATAGATGTTTGTAAAAACCAACTTTGAATAAATATTATTTCATTAATTAATTTGTCATTCGTATTGTTACATTTATTTCTTCTTTCTGTTATGAATTTGAGGTCAATAGGACAAGAAAAGATTTATATAATTACTATTATATATTTTTCTTTGCGTATTTATAATTAAAATCTTTCTTTATTGATTAATTAAATATAATTAACTAATAATCTTTCGGGATAAGAGATTATAAAGAGAATACTGATAACGACTTGCTTGATAACGAGTACATACTCGTATAACTTACATAAGTAATGTTCTGTTTGAGAGCTTTTGAAACTAATAAATACGTTCTTAATTTTTAGAACTTCAAAAGTCAACTTTTCGAAAAATAAATTGTTTAATAAATAAGTATCAATATTTTAGTATAATTTGTAGAACTATCTGCATACTTTAAACTAGTGAAGGTAGCTAGAAAATGAAAATACCAACCAGTCCGAGCGATATTCAGTGGAGCGCACTTACGGAACGAAAATTCAAAATAAACAATGCGCGAAGTCGTATACGGTACCACGTATTTCATTCAAAGGAATATCAAATGGAATCGAACTTAGGATTAAGTGTGATACTAATACCGATGTATGGGATACAACGGTGTAGCGGATGAAGCAAATAATTTCACGGCAGTAGAAGAAGCTAATTTTACAAACTTGAACAAATTATGTACACTAGATAAATCAGTTCTTGTACATTTTATTTCTAATTACGCTTTTAATTCAAAATCATTTAATCATATAGGTATTCTGTAAATACACTTATGCACGTCAATTTTTTGCTTCGACTACCGTTTCGGAAAGGTGCTTTAACATCGAGGAGAAGAAACGGCGAAAGCAACTCCTCAGCACATCTTTAAACAACATATTAATAACAAAATTTAAGCCTATGCGGAACCGCTTTCTACACTATTATTTCCAGGCGTCCTTGTCATTATTTTAAATTCATCTATACTATATTATGCTTTGCCTATAAGCTGTGTTTTAATACGCCGCTTAAAAGTTCCAATGGGCAACT